>JAHWFP010089354.1:0-48873 GCA_023313725.1 Lithobius niger
GGGGGGGGGGCGGGGGCTCACAAACTTTGTAGTGCGAGTTGGGACATAATTTTTCACACATATACTAGTAACATTTTTTGTTAGCTGTGACTGAAGGTGTTAAGCTGGGGCCAAGAAAAACATTGTTCATCTCTTTAAGTCACGAATTAATTTTGGTAATTCTTTATGAAAGTCCATATGTATGTTGGGTCTGACAGGGGACTCAAAATGACATTCAGTTGCTTTGGAGACAAGAACGCTGTCCACTGGGCTGTTACAGGTAGTTTTGCTTGGGGCCCCTCACAAAGCTTGTAGTGCGAGTTGGGACATAATTTTTGCACATATACTAGTAACATTTTTTTTGTTAGCTGTGAATGAAGGGGTGATGCTAGGCCAAGAAAACATTGCTTATCCCTTTAAGCCACGTATTAATCCTGGAGATTTTTCAAGTCTCAAATGTATGTATAGTTTGTCACGGGACTAGAACCGGTATTCGCTTGATTTGGAGACGAGGACAATGACCACAGCTCTCTTGATGCTCATCTTCCTCGGCTGCCCCCTCACAAAGCTTGCAGTGATAGTTGAGACAAAATCTTTCGCCCGTCCGGTAGTTGTCAAATTTTTGTTAGCCGTGACTGAAGAGGTTTATGCTGGGGCAAGAAAATCATTGTTCGTCCATTTAAAGGGCAATTATATCCATTTTGAGATGCATGCTTTACTTTTGGATCACTTACACAATAACTAAACACAAGAACTGCAGTAAGAATGCGTTACGTACGTCCGATACAACAATTTAATTAATGCATCACCAAAACACGACGCGAAGGGAGCCACTTACTCAAGATGATGCACTCCATCACTCTGCCTCCACCTGCATCCTACGGACCATTTCACCTCCGCTTCTGACCAACGGACCTCACCTTTCTTCACTGCACGTCAAAGCTCCTTCTGCTTCAATACATCACAATCAAGTCAACATCGAGCCTACACGGCCATCTTATTCTTCAGAACTTTTACCTCCGGCAGATTTTCTTCACTCATCATAGGATGACTACTCTTCCTTTCAACATCCCTACATTTCTCAGGCTCCAGCACGGCGATCTGGCTGTCTTCCCATGGCCCCGTCAACCACCTTCCGCAGCCTTTCCTAACCTCGTGTCACACTTTCTTTCTGCCGTCCAAAGAGGGGATTTTCCGAATTTCGGGTCAGCATTCACCACGGATGTCCCTTCTGCGCTATTACTTCCTTTCTGCCACCGCTTCTTCCATCACCTACAGTCACGATCCCTCTCGGTATGGATACTCAACCATCTCCGACTTTTTTCCTCTGGGCTGCTTACACCTTCTGTTCCCCTTTTCTACGTTCAATAGACCCTTCTGTAACCAGGAGGACTCAACCGACCAACCTTCGCTTCCAGTACCTGGACCCTCTGCCTCCTCGGCCTCCACACTCAACCTGCTCTGCGAAGAAGAGCTCCTCTACGACATTCAGTCTACCAACCTTGAACCATTATCCCCAGAATTTCTCTCTCTTTAGCCACGATTCCCTCCGTCTCTACGGCACCAGCCAGTTACCATACAAGGAATCGCACTCCTTCCGCTCAAACCACCTTCCACTGCATCGCTAAACCTCCGTCTACCATCATTCTCATCCGCTAGACCTTCATGCACAAAAGAAATTTCTCCTCCGGCCTCACCTACAACTTGTTAGCCTAAGCGAGAAGCCTCCATGCTGCAATAAATTTGCCTACTTCACGCCGTTATGACACCTTCTGACCTAGGCGATGTGTACCCTCTATTTTCCTTCTCATGAAGATGCCATACTCTTCCGCGTCGTGTCCGAACCTACATGTCCATCCTTCTTTGTCCTAGGTCGACTTTCAAAACAAGATCTACCAAATTCATCTCGTGCCTTTTTCCTTCCGCCATGACATCCGCTTCATCAAAATTCTTCACTGAACGATCTCTCGTTTACCTATCTCCGTTTTCATCCACCTCCGCATGACATGCGTCATCAAAAAAACAATACATTAATAAGAGAAGAAATAAGAAAAGCGAAATTTTTTTAATAACCACAGCCAAACATTAGGCATAAGTGTCTAGGATTCTCCAAGCTATCAAAAAAGGCAAAGACTGATCCACATCCAAGCAGCCAACGGGATTGTGTGTGCGATGGACTACTAAAGAAATGCAGAATCTGTGTCGAGATCTCACCATCGCGTTGGGCTCTAATTCGAAAACACCAACTTCTTTCGAAACAGCGTGCTGAACAGGCACGCTGCCAAAAAGCAGCCGCCTCCGCTCCTCCGACAACCGCGGATACTTCTCCTGGACCGTCCTTCCGCACACCACCCCGGCTCCACCACACAGTGATCAACCCGTTCCATCAAGAAAACGATATTCACACTCGTCATAGAAATAGAAAATCTACAATAACTCACCAAGCACGTCAAAATCCAGCAAGCACAAGCACCGGCATGCCTCCGTATTAGCTACTCCACCAAATTTACGACAAGCCACACATCCACCTCCTTTGAGGAGATCGACGATCCATGTTAGTAAACACCACAAACTCTCTACAGACAAGCCAAATAAACGGGGTTCACCACTTCATGGCCGACCTCCGCACTCGCCACTCCGGCCGCGATCGCCAGCGATAGACGCCATCCCCGCTATAGCAGGAACTTCTAACTGCCGGCCAATCAAGACCATTGCCATAAAATCAAGCATGCTAACCAAGTCTTCTGTACGTATCAAAATGGCACGCATCCCATCACCAACCTCTGCTTCTGCCCTGTCCTCCGCCGCAAGATCCGCTTGCTCCAAACACGGTACCTCCGCCTCTGCTAGTTCCCTTCCCGTCGGCTCCGGTACAGCGTGAAGCTCTCACTAGGGGCCTTCAGGTCTCAGAGAAATAGAAGACCTCAATTTTAACGTTGACTTCGTCTTAAATTTCACCGAGCACTTCGTCAAGGAATACGCAGTCCTCCGGTGTTCTCTATCAGAGCTGCCGACGCTGACAAACTTTGGGCGGACAATGCCTTTCTACGGGCAGCAAACAAAGCGCTCAGCGACTTAACTACGCCATGCTAAGAGAGCATTATAATTGGATATCCCTAATTCCATCATCTCCTCCATGGAGGGCCTACTATTGCGCCTTTTCCCGGACTCGACACCTACACAACGCTCCCTCCGCCATCGGAGCTGCCCCAGCATCCTCACGGCCTCCGCTTCTACACACCCGCTATCCTCTCCGAATTCATTGCATCGTGCGTTGGAGGATCCGTCGGAGGATCCGTCAGCCACTGTTCCAAGGTACTACACGCTGCCACTACCTGCACCTATGCCACCGGTGAAAGAAACTACGTCTCCTCTTCCTGTTCAAACCAATGCCACAAAAACCTTCCGTCCTTCCACCACCCGAAGTATCACTTTCTCCTCAACCAAATAATCTCTCTTCCACTTCTGTCATTGATGCACCTCATACCACATCCTCACCTCTGAACAGGCCGCAAACGCCGAAGCTAATTCAAGCACCTCCAGGATATCTCCCATTTCGCTATGGTGACAAACCCTTCAAGCCCCAGTAATGACTACCTAAACCAACTACTCAATCTGGCAGTTCGATAACGCCGCCTAATTTGTTTTAGTTTTTCATGGCATAAACCCAAACACCAAGTCTGCAGAGGGGAACTTGCTATGCTCCCCATGCTGCACCAAGGCCACAGGTGTGGCTTTAGGCTTCCGGATGATCCCATAAGTTTTTTCTCATCCGCGGCACCTCCGCATCCTTTCGGCCTAGTGAGACGTCCGCCTATACTGATCCTGACCAACAGGACGCTATATCCATTCTCCTCGCCCCAAAAAAATTGTTTGAACTAAAATCACTTACTCTACACTTACCATTGTGTACTTCCACGCTTGGACTTCCGCTGCTCTGCCAACAAGACACCAACGTCTCCCCCGTC
Organism: Lithobius niger; assembly: GCA_023313725.1. Classification (NCBI taxonomy): domain Eukaryota; kingdom Metazoa; phylum Arthropoda; class Chilopoda; order Lithobiomorpha; family Lithobiidae; genus Lithobius; species Lithobius niger. The sequence continues at coordinate 3,948 of JAHWFP010089354.1, forward strand.
ATACGTCTCATCGGTACGGCAGGTAAACACTCAAGACTGGGCTTCCCCCACTACGAGCCATGAAAACCATAAACGTATGTCGCCCAACGTCGTCTCACCAGCTACGAAGCTCAACCGCTCGTCAGTTTCGCACGATCCCACCACAGTGTCACGACACCCTCAGATGCCTCTGCCGCTCGCATAGCATTTCCTCTGCCCGGACAACAGAGACGACCCAACCATGCCATAGCATTTCTTCTCATAACTGCCGAAGACTCCGTTGCACAACTCTGTGTCGCACAACACTGTGCCGCACAACTCTGTTTTGCCGGCTATGAAGCGCAAGCCCCAGTCTGGGACGGCCTACCCTACTGCTGTGTCACGACATCCCTATAAGCCTCCACTGCCCATAAGGCATTTCCACTCCTGAACAACAACATACGCTGCACCGGACTACTTCCGCTATAAGCCTTCCAAATCCACTGATGTTACCAAGCAGAAGCCCCGTCCGCAACGACCACTGTACGCCCGGCTCTGTACGGGACGTCCACGTCGTCATCACCGACGACATCTCTCCAATACATCTCGCTGCCTCCCGTCCTTTGGACCTGGTGGAAGAAATAAGACACACCAAGGTACTCTCCCAATATGCCAAGCAGAAACCCTCGCCCGTGACGACTGCTGTGCAGCCAGTGCCGTTCGGACGTGCGTATCACTAAGCTATGGACGCCTCTTCTGCTTACGACCCCCACCACCTTTCTTACGAGATGCCGACACCTTCCGCATTCCTCACCTAAAATAAGGAGGGATCACTTCCACCACATGCCATGGCTACCATTGACGTACGTCGCACGACGCCGATCTCCCAACTCAACCTGCTCACGCACTCTCCAGTATCTCGCCACCGTCTGATGCCTCCTCCGGCCGGTCATCATTCCCGCTCCCGGGCAGCACAACCGGCGATCCATTCACACCTCTGCATCTCTTCTCCCGCCCACTGTCGCACGATGCGACACAATTCAGCCACCCCGCGCCCTCACGCCATCTACCATGGGACCGCCATACCGACACCGCTCTTGTTCGTTGCCGTATAGCTTGCCGCTGAACCTGTGAGTGTTGCACAACACCTTCACTCTCCCGTGACGTCACATCTCTCCGATTTCCAAAACGAGGCTCCTTCCTGTTCCGGTTTCCCGCGTCTCTTTGTGTTGCTTCCAGTCACTGTTTAGCGCCCCGGGAGTCCAGGATTTCTCCGATTATACTTCTTCCAACATGGTGAAAGTGCTAAAACCAGTTCACCCAACCCTAAAAGACCCTTACGCCGGCAGATTGCCACTAATTCAAAATCCGGAATTCTGTAACTATCCAGGCCTAAGAAACCCCAATAGGAAGGACCCCCACACTTCAGTTTGTCCAGCACACAGGCTTTGCAATTATTTTGACAATCCGTGCCCGATCTTCATTTCTATTTCTTTTGAAGACTGGAAAATTATCTCGGCGCTAAACCACCTCTCCTCTTTACGGAAGAAACAAAGAACTCATCAGGGATATTCCAAATCTCCTTTCAAGTCCCCTTCCCCCAAGAAGCCTCGACATTCGTTTACCGCTGTCAACCAACCTGTCACACCGACTTACTCGTCTTCCCCTGCATCAGCAACACCAATGTCGCAGCAATCATGGGTTACATCCCCTATTTCAGCGGACTCACCATCCCTCCAGGAGTCCCGGGAAAATCACCCCACAATGACCACGGAGGAGCACGAAGACCCACTTTCATCTCATTTCCCCGACAACCCTTCCTCTCTGCAAGAAGTCAATGTTCCGTTTTCTTCTACTGAACAGGCCACAATAGTCATTCCTGCTACACCACATTCACCTAACAAGGATGAACCTATTGTGCCTTCTCCTGCCTCTCACTCTCCTCGTTCTTCCCAGTCCTCATCTGCTTCCGAAGACGACACCATTGGGTCCCCCCTTCCACTCCCGGACCCGCCTCAATCTCTGGCCCCGGAATTTCCCCTATTTTCATCCGAATCTGACGAGCCCTGCAAAATCAACCAGAAAGAGATCTTTAAGGTCATTAAACACAAACTCAAGCTTAAGGAATCAACAAAAATTCAGCTGGACATTAACTGCCTACGGGCCAAGCCTATCCTCCGCTCTTGGCAGAAGAGTTTGAGTTTGAGTTTCTTTATTGAGCAGAAAAGGCCTTCGAGCCATGCGCTCATGCTACTAACTAACCTAGTTACTACTTAAACACTTAAACACTAACACAGTAACACATTAAAACACATCAATGTACATCAAATATCTGCCCGGACTTCACTAAGGCAAACCCGACAGAATGCGAGAGGGGTGCCGAACCAACGGAGTGGGACACCAGAATTAACCAGAGTCATGAGTCAAAACGCTGTGTAGCTCGGCAAAACCCCAAGACCCGACCCAGGGACCCACCGCCAGCCACCACATGCGGCGGGACCCCTAGAAGCTGCCGCAATGGATCCCTTCCCCCTAAGCAAAAATCGGCGCTGAGACACCCAGCATGGACAATCCAAGAGGAAATGCGGACAGTTTCGGAACCACCCCCACACGCACACAATGGTGACCGGACCCACCCAAGATGGGCGAGGTGAGCCTGTAGGGGAGCATGACCTGTACGAAACCGCGACACCAAGCCAGCGTCCCGCCGTGAGAGGCAGTTCAGGGCAGTCGGGGTAGCCGTAGTGGGATGCAGGACAAAGAGCTGCCTACCCGTTGTGGCAGCAACCCAAGCTGCATCCCATTCCTCCTGAAAAATACCAGCAGCCACTGGACGAAGGACACGAGGGCTCACCGCGAAAGACAGCCCGTTACACCCACCGCATGCACCACGGCGGGCCAGCGTGTCAGCCAGCTCGTTGCCGAACACGCCAGAGTGACCCTTCACCCAGCCAATAGACACGGCTACCCCCTGGAGCCCCAACGTAAACACCTTCCATCCCACCTCCCGTGCGATAGGGTGCGAACACTGCGCTGAGTGAAAGCACCCCCGAAGAAACCCCAACCCCGCCAGCGAGTCCGTCAACACACAAAACTCTGGGAACTGCAGGTCCGCTCCAATGTCAATGGCCACTGAAAGTGCCACCAATTCCCCGACAAAAGGGAAGGCCCGCAAAGTAAACCCATACTCCAAACGCAAGTGCGGGACACACACCCCAACTCCCCCAAGCCCAGATGGCACGAAGGAGGCATCACAAAAGACCTGAGCACAAGAGCCAGGCAAATGTACAGGGACCGCAGGATCCAATACAGCCGCTGCCGCAACGCAGCACCACTGCCATGGGGCTGGGGGATGGACAAATACTGGCAAAGGGAGTGCACCCAGGGGACCCTGACGTACAAGAGAAGCGCCCAACCCTGGGGCCCCAAGTAGAGCACGGGCCCCAGGCGGTAGCAGCCCATAATCGGTGAGAATGCGAGCCAGAGGGTCCGATATGCCCCTCGCGATGGCACGCAAGCAGAGTCTCACCAACAACTCCTTCGCTCGATACACCAGTGGGCACTCCCCGGCCTCAACATGAAGGGCAAACACTGGGGTTGAAGGCAAGCAGCCAGTGACCACACGAAGACAGTCATTCAGTGCCACCTGCAGCCCACCTATGGCCTGCTGGGAAGAAGCCAATAGTGGAGCATGAAAATCAACACAAGAGCGGAGGTACACTTTATAAAAGTTAACAAGTGTGCTATGCCTTGCAATGGACCGATTCCCAGCCAGAGACTTCAAGACACAAAGACGGCTCGCCACGTTCCTGCGAACAGCGGCTACATCGTGCACCCACGTTAGCTGTGGGTCCAGCCAGAACCCCAGGTACCGGACTTTACGGCAGGACTGCACCAAGGTACCATTCACTTGGAGGGCAGCCTCACAGACCTTCCCCCGCTTGAACACCATGAGCTCCATCTTGGCACCAGCTAGCTGAAGACCCCTGGCAGCGAGAGCTTTGGAATCACCGTCTATAGCGGATTCCAAAGCAGCCAAAATTTTCAGCAGGTCCTGTCCCGTGAGCCAGACTGCCACATCGTCCGCATACGCCACCACGTTGACAGCCAGACTCATTTCCACCAGAACAGAGTTGATAACAATGGCAAAGAGCAACGGGCTGAGGCAGCTACCCTGCGGTAAGCCCCGACCAGTCACTCTCACCCCAGACCAGAAGGTGCCGACCCTGGTGGCAAAGGACCTCTGGCCAAGCAAGGCAAGCACAGCCGCCCTCAGCTTGAGGCTGACCTCCAACCCGTCCAGTTCATGCCCAACCCACAGCACATCGACCATGTCATACACCGCCCTGATATCCAGGAACACGGCCACAGCAAAACAGTCATTTAGCCATGCCTCGCGTATCCCAGATTCCAGGAACAGCATCGCGTCCTGCGCTCCTCGGTGCTTCCGAAAACCAAACTGGGCGCCAAACAAACACCCAGCAGCCTCCACCTGCCACACCAACCTATTCACCAGAACCCTCTCATACACTTTACGAGCGCAGGACATAAGAGCGATTGGGCGGTAACTGGTCACAGCTGACCGCACCTTACCCCTACCAAGGACTGGGGTCAAGATCGAAAACAGCCACGACGGCGGGAGCGGAGCCCTATCAAAACGGCTTTGTAAGTACTCGAGCAACGCAGCGCTGCCCTCGGCATCCAGGGCCTTAAGATCCTCGTATGACACTCTGTTGATTCCTGTCGCGCTGCCTGCCCGGCATGCAGCTAGTGCTGCAGAGAGCTCCAACCTAGTTAACGGTGAGTCCGAGCCATCCCTCCCCTTTGAGGCCCCTACCCAAAACGTAGGGGGAGGGAGTCCCTTAGGGGAGGTAAACACCGTAGCAAAGTTCGCATTAAAAGCTTCGGCCGTGTCAACACCGCGCAAGACTTCGCCGGACCCACCAAACACCCAATCAATAGCGGGGCGGGCATCTTGAGGCCTCACTAAAGCCCAGACTATGTGTATTGGCAGACCCTCAGAGACCCTCGCGCAGAGTCTAGTCCCGAATTGAGCCTTTTTCCTGCGGAGGATGAATTGTGTTTCCTGTGCCACACCCACAAACTCGTACCACCGTTCGTCGCTGCGGAGCCGCTGAAACGTCTGCCACGCTCGACGCCTATCCCTAACAGCCAGAACACATGCAGGCGACCTCCATACAGCGTTCCGCTTACCAGACACCCTGCTCACCCTCCTCCCCGCTCTCCTCCTGACCCACTTTCTCACCCAAGGCGCAAAGTCACCGGAATCCACCACAGGACAGGTCTGCCGAGCATGGGAGCTAAAAACCCTCCTCCGGCCCTTACCCCAGGAGAGCGCTACAGGAAAGTGATCGCTACCCCGTAAATCAGTAGAGACCTCAAAGGAAACTTTCGCGGCCAAACGACTAGTACAGAGGAACAAGTCCAATACCGACTCCTGAATGGTTCCCCCATATCTGCGGATAAAGGTTGGGGTCCCATCTTGAACCACGGTCAGATCAAAACGATCTAGACAGCCAGCCACAATACGACCTCTCGCATTACAGGACGCACTCCCCCACAACCAATGGTGTGCATTAAAATCCCCCCTAACACAACGGGGCCCACAAGGGACGACACCCAACCCTCCCATTCTTCCCTAACAACAGTCCCTATCATATGTAAGAATCCCACCGTTACCCATTCCCCTTCCCCCCCCACCCACCCAAATCCTAAACACGCACGCATCAATCCCACGACAGGGGGGAAAGAGGGGTGGGCACACAAAGGGACTTGAGCACGAATATATGCCCTAATCCCAGACCTACCGAAACCAGCAATCCCGACAAACCCCTCCAGCTCAGGAACCACACCAGGAGGAAGCTTAGATTCCACCAGGCCCAACACGTCTACCTTGGTGCTCAACATCTCAATGTCCTCCCCTTTGTTTGCCATCCCCCTCGCATTACAAACACACAGAGTGAAAATAGCAAACTAAAATACACAACACTACGGCGACACGGGGACCTCCAGAAGCTCATTATCACCTTCAGAGCCTCCAGAACCCACACAGGAGACCAAACCCACACAGAAGAGGATTTCATCACAACAAAGGCAAATCACAGACCTCAAACTGGAGATTGACAGACTTCGAACCATCAACAACGAGCAACTTTTGCACTTAACCTCATTAACTCTTCAACACGCTACAAAAAGGTAAAGAGCACCCTCTCCTCCCCCACCACATCAAGGCCTTTCCGACCCACAAGCTTTCTCGCCCTGGAACTTATCACGACTTTCATCCGACAGAACTTGGAAGCCGGCCTACTGGACTTGTAAAACCATCCGACCCCCGTGTCAACCCCTCATCACTTCCTTCCAGGCCTCTTACACGGGTGGAACCCTCGCTTAAAGACGAAACTTCTCTAGCAACCCCATCAACCCCATCCCAAAACAACCAACACAACGAAATCTCTGGTGCATGGAAAAGTATCGCATCCACAGCCCGAGACCAAAACCTCAGATCATTCTCCCTATGGCAGTATGATAACGACACCACGTTTACCCCACTGCACCCTGATCTCTCACCACTCTCCTCAACCCCCACTCTCGAAATCCCATATTCCCCATGCCGGCTGAATGCAAAGGGATTTTATTTCGGCCTCCACAACCCCTCCTCACATTAAGCCGATTCCGAAAAATCCTAAAAAAAAATCCCTAGAATTATTACAGTTATCCCTTACATATCAACCTTCCTTTAATCATTTTGCCCAGCCCAGGGACTACCCCTCCTATCATCTTTCTTAACCTAGATTTCTGCCACATTCTCACTCTTCGCCGCACCCTATGACTTACCTTACCCCCACCGGTATTCACTAATGAAGACTCGACCTGTGTCATCTCTTGCTCTAACCCAAGTGGAACTTCACCTACAAGTCCGGATGATGTCACCTCCTACTAAGGTAAACACAACATTGTGACTTTCTTTTTGCCATACCTTTGTCATCAATTACCTAAAAAAAATGATGGTAATTGGGGAAACCAACTCAGGTGACAGCAGCCTCAGAACCCCAGGGACTCAGTCAAAAGGTGCCCGCCACCTAATTTGACGAGGTCGGCCTGTCAATGCTATAAATTGACAGGTACTGCACTTTTCACAGCACAAAGAAAGAACATTTTGCCGGCCCCCAGGCAGGCCGGCTAAAAATGGTTTCTTTTGCTGTAAAAGTGCATTACCTTAGGCCCACCCTGCCTCCCCTCTCGAGTCACCTTTTGAGACAATTGACAGACAAAGAGATGACGAGCTTCCCAAGCACGCATCCTTTATGGGGAGGACCGCGCATGCGGGGTAGGGTAACTGAGGCAGCTATTCAAGTCTCAAGCAGCAAGCAGCATCATTGGGACAACAATGCTATAAATTGACAGGTAATGCACTTTTACAGCAAAAGAAACCATTTTTAGCCGGCCTGGGTGGGGGCCGGCAAAATGTTCTTTTTATTGCCTAACCGAAAATATACATTACCTTAACTCCCGCCGAAACCTCCCCTCCATGAGCTGGGTTCTGGAAGGAGGAGAAATGATGCTAACGGAACGATGTGCAGGAGTTTATATAAGCAGGCCTCGTGCATGCGAAGTACTGTAAAAGCTCGGGAGGGAAGACAACTTTCAAAATTCTAGTGGAAATAAGCTGAAAAGGGAGCAACTGCTAATTAAAACAGGTAATTCAAATTTTCGGTTAGGCAAAAAAAAACTAAAATTAAGCAGGTTCGGGCCCTGCAATTTTAGTCTTTCTGGTGATTTTTTTTATGTATCATATGTATGTTAGGTCTATCATGGAACTCGAACCGGCATTCAAGTGGTATGGAGACTGGGACACTGACCACTGGGCTGTTGTTGTTTCCTTTGCTCTGCAGCCCCCTCACAAAGCTTGCAGTGCGAGTTGGGACTTTGTTTTTCGCCTATCTTGTAAATGTCACATTTTTTTCTGGCCTTGACTGAAAGGGTAATTCTGCACCAAGAAAAACATTATTTATCCCTTTAACTCACGAAATAATGCTGGATAGTTTTAATATATTTTGTATATGTACGTTAGGTTTGTTAGGGAACTCGAACCGGCATTCAGTTGGGTTGGGGACGAGGACGCTGACCACTGGGTTGTTGCTGCTCATTTTGCTCGGGGCCCCCTCACATAGCTTGCAGCGAGATGGGACTTATTTATTGGTAATTTAGTAGTTGTCATATTTTGTTAGTGGTGACTGAAGGGATTATGCTGGGACAAGAAAATCATTGTTTAACCTTTAAGTCACGATTAGTCAAGGTAATTTTTTTCAAATACCATTGTTTATCCCTTTAAATCATGAATTAATACTGGAGAGTTTGTAAGTCCCATACCTATGTTGAGTCTGTCACGGGACTCTAAGCTGCATTCACTTAGTTTATATATCACGACGCTCATGACTGGGCTGTTGCTGCTTGTTTTGCTCAGGAACCCCCTCACAAAACTTGTAGTGAAAGTTGGGACATAATTTATCGCACGTATACTAGTAACATTTTTTGTTAGCTGTGAATGAAGGGCTTATGCTAGGCCAAGAAAGCATTGCTTATCCCTTTAAGCCACGAATTAATCCTGGAGATTTTTAAAAGTCCCAAATGTGTGTTGAGTCTATCACGGGAGTCTGTTCTCTTGGTGAATCTGTGCTCTTGGTGCTCACCATCCTCGGGAGCACCCTCACACAGCCTGCAGTGCGCCCATGTAGTAGTTGTCACACTTTTTGTTAGTTGTAACTGAAGGGGTTATGTTGGGCCAAGAAAAACATTGTTCATCCCTTTTAAGTCACGAATTAATACCGGTGGTTGTTTTTAAAGTCCCATACGTATGTTAAGACTGTCACGAGGCTCGAAACGGCGTTCACTTGGTTTGGAGACGAGGACTCAGTTCTCCGGGATGTTGCTGTTCGCTTTGCTTAGGTGCCCCGACAAAGTTTGAAGTCCAAGTTAGAACTTAGTTTTTCTCCCATCTAGTATTTGTCAAATTTTGTCAGCCATGACTGAAGGGACTATGCTAGGCCAAGAAAAACATTGGTTATCTCTTTAAGTCACGAATTAAAACTGGTGATATATTTTAAAGTTCCATATGTATGTTTCATATCAAAGCCAAGTCTTCCCACACAGAGGGATCTCGGAGTCTCATGAGAATGATTAAATCTACAGGATATTTGAAACCAGATCTAAAGAAAATGGTGCATTCAGTGCTACAAAAGATTGGGTTCATTGGCCACTCAGGAAACAGTCGCCTTTCAATGCTGACAGATCAAAGGAAGTGTGTCAGAGAGCATGAATTTTGGAGAATTCTATCTGCAAGGCATGATCATAACATAGCATCAGCAACTGAGCGCCAATTCAGTGTCCCGAAACTGAACTTTGCAGCTGAGGACTACATCGATCTGGTGAGTTAGAGAGATATCACAAAAAGTGAACCACCTCTCGCGAAGGATCCGATGATGAAGTTAATGCTTGAATAAAAACTCTTGAAGAAGCAGAAGCAACGTTTAAGTTTCTGAAGTTCCTTCAATACTCAAGGAATAGAAAAATTTATTCGTCTTCTAACAAAAACTTCAGCAGCAGTCTGCGGTGGCTTAGTTCACGCATTCGTTGAATCCTGTTCAATGATGAAAATATTTAACCCCAAACCATAATTTTGATCCTAATATCATTTTATTTTGTTACGTTTGTCAAAAAATGTAAGCTACAATTTTCTCAGAAAATAAAAGCATGTGTTAGAAGTTGCTATTCAAATTTAAGAATTCTTAGAATAATTTAGAACGTGTCCATATTTTTATGAAATGCCTCAACTTACAGCCTATTCAGCCAACTATTATTGACATCCCAAGTCAACATTTTGTGTGTGTTACATCTTGTAATATACAGATGCCTAAGATACCCTTTGCATCTTCTACCGGTTTTAAATTCAAATCCGTCAGTCAAATGATAATATAAGTAGGGGCAAATTACGATATGGCAGGAACAAACACCCCCCCAACCGGAAGTCACGTGACTGGAAGTGACGTCATCCAAGATGGCGGCGTCCATGTCCAAGATGGCGGCGTCCATGTAGACCGGAAGTGCGGCCATTTTCCAAGATGGCGGCGCCCATGGAAACCGGAAGTTCAAGATGGCGGCACTCATGTGGACGCAATGCGGCCAAATCCAAGATGGCGGTGCCCATGGGAACCGAAAGGCCCCTTTTCATCAGTCTGGAGGAGGGGGGAAAAGCTATTTTTCCAAAATGGCGGCACCCTCCCATACCGGAAGTGACGTCACAGCCAAGATGGCTGCGTCCATGTAAAGCGGAAATACCACTATTTTCCAAGATGGCGGCGTCCTCCCATACCGGAAGTGATGTTACAACCAAGATGGTGGTGTCCATGCAAAGCGGAAGTACCACTATTTTTCAGGATGGCGGCATCCCCCTTACCAAAAGTGATATTATTCTGGTATACTATTTAGTACACCTTGGGGCCGGGTATACTATTTAGCACCACCCAGGACCGGATAAACTATTTAGCACCCCCCTGGGGCCGGGGTAAACTATTTAGCACCCCCTAGGACCGGGTACATTATTTAGCACCCCCTAGATCCGGGTGCACTATTTAGCACCCCCAGGGCCGGGTATACAGGGTGTTTAAAAAAAACGCTACACGTAGAATTTTTCTAAGTCCAACAACCATTCCCCGTCACTATAACCATTATCCCGGATTTTTGGGGGGAACCAAAACAAACAATAAAAGCCCATAATTAGATTTCAAGTAAAAATAAAAATAAAACATTTAATTGGCCATCAAACAAAATAACTAAAATAAAGGCTTTTACAGTATTAGGATTCCAAATAAAAACGCAAAAGGATAAATGCTTGTGGCAACCCTGCTTGGTGGGGGGGGACCAAAACAAACAATAAAAGCCCATAATTAGATTTCTAGTAAAAAGAAATAAACACATTTATTTAGCCATCAAGTAAAATAGCCAAAATAAAGGCTCTTTTACAGTATTTGGATTCCAAATAACAACGCAAAAGGAAAAACGCATGTGGCAGGAGGGGGGGGGGGGGGGAAAGCCACTTGTACGGCGGCAGTGTAACGTAGCTTCTGTGGCCTCTTATTCCTGATACCCTGTAGAAATCGAATCGCCCAATCAGGGCAGTAGCCAGGAAATTTTATATACCCCCGCACTAGAATTAAAATGAAGAGAGCCTCCCCCCCTCCCCCTCCCGGCTCCACAAAAAAATAAAGAAAAGAAAATCCCATTCGCCACAATTAAAAAATACCTTACCCAAAGAAACAATTGCAAGTAAAATTACAAGTGAAATTGCCAAAAAAAATTAAAGTAAATCCCTGTTAAACTGAATTTTATTTTAAACACACTTTTTCCTGTCGAGCGTAATGTAACCATACGTGTACTAGGAAAAAGGTCTATGCTTCACGACTGTGTGGCAGAGGATGGTGTTTTGTCGCCATGAAATTGTATTTCTTTTTAATACCGTTAAGCTTGTTTTTTTTTAACATAACTAGTTTAATTTGTTTACCACTTTTTTTTTAATTTAACAATCAGCACGATTTATTTTATTATTATTATTATTACTTTATTACTTGAGTACTACAGACCCCAACGTCATAGATTTATTTTGCGCTACATGTTCAACAATTTAACACTTCTCCTGAAGCTGATACGACGTTTCGAAATAATGTAACCATTTCATCGTGTTGGGCTTAGCATTTTGTTGTTATCTGATAAACAAATTTTAAACGTAATCATTAACAGCTTCCAAACTGTAAGTTTTATACATAAACAGGCCATTTTCACGTCGCCTAGGCCTACAGGAACTAGAAAGAATGTTCTTTCATTTGAAACCTTAACCTTTCTACGCTACATGGTTCTCTAGAACTGAACTTAGCACGAGTTTGTAAACAAAAATCAACTCTATAGTCCCTATAAAGGTCTCATCATGTTTCGTGCTCTTAGCCCCAGTAGGCAAAACCCCCGCATGTGCGGGGGCTGCGGGGGTGCTGGCTACGGCCCTGCGCCCATGTATACTGATTTACCAACTATCCAGTATTCACATCGCCATACCACTTGATGCATAAAAGGCCTAGTAACGTTATCCGACAGGAGTTCCCAGTTTACAGTACTGTACTTACTGTAATTGGCTGAGTTTAATTACCGATTTAGTAACTTTGGTTAATGCTATAATTATGTTTCCCTTCAGCTGTACTGCCGTTGCACGCAAAGTTGTGAGTCATGTGACCCGATGTCCCCAGGGCATGCACTATTGTGTGATGTGTAGTACTGGTTGGTCCGTATACACTTGGACGTGACAGTTGTTAGGTGCATACAACCTGATACATGTCATTCGATACAGTTTGTTCTTTTTGTTTTCGCTTCGTTCGATAGCCAATCACTCGTTCTTTTTTTATTTCATAACGACATGCCACGCATGAACCTACACCAACGTATCAATATTATTAAATAGTATTACCAAAAAGATATGATATCAGACGTTTTGGTGAGGTGGCAAGCGACGTATCTTCAGCCACCTCCATGCTGCAGTGGCACATTTGATAGAGAAATTTGAAACCACAGATTCGGTGGAAAATCAACATAAGGGCCATTCTAGCCGTAAACGAACGGCACGAACGAGTGCTGCCGAGATCCACCACGCGTTGCTTGATGAACCAACGTCGTCCCAGCGTCAGTTGGAACGGCAAGCGGGTGTGTCACTGCCTTCAGTTCTGCGAGGAATTACTAGATATCCTTGCAGATGCTCCACAGAACGTGGAACAGATATTATACTCCGATGAAGCCAAGTTTCTTCTGAATGGCAGAGTTAATCGTCACAACTGCGTATTTTACAGTGATGACAACCCACACGTCACTATGGCGGCATTCACGCCGTCACCTGGCTTCAATGTTTGAGAAGGTATATGGGCTGGGGGGTGGGGTCATTGGACCATTCTTCCTTGATGGAGCAATCAACGATGCAGTATATTGTCAGCTGCTAGAACACAGGATTCAGCCAGGTGTACGGGAAAAGTGTCCCTCAGATATTATTTTCCAACAAGATGGTGCATCACCGCACTATACAACACAGGGGATAGACCTTCTTGATGACCAATTTCCCAACAGCAGAATTGGTAGAAGAGATGCGATGGAATGGCCCACTCGTTTGTGCGATCTGACGCCTATGGACTTTTTTCGAAGTCCAAATGGTGACGGTTATCATCCGTTCCATGCTGCCATAGCTCGTAAGTGTGTGGGTATTAGTACGGGATTTGGTGTACATTCAACCAGCCCAGGATATTACACACTGCAGGTTCTCATTACTGCTGCATTTGAGACATTTACACCTGCAGGAGAATATGCTCAGATGTGGTGAGTGTATCGTTGCTCGAGGGGGACAGTTCGAGCACCTTCGTTCGTGATTCATCACCTGGAAAACATCTTTCTTTGTCTCTAAACCTTAATTATGGTTTGAAACAAAATGTCAAACGTCAGCCTTCTAAAGGTTAGCCTATCTGGCCCGGCAATGGGACGGGGGACCATGGCAAAGTCCTCATCCCTTCCCCCCCCCCCTCTGTCCCACATGCGCTTTTTATTTTGCTTTATTATTATATGAACTCTAGGAATTCCTCACAGAACTGAATATGTCGATCGGGATCATCTTCGTCTAGGGCATGGATACGTTCCTTTTGCGAAATGTTATTTGAAATCCGAATACTATAAATGCATTTATTTTAGCAATTTTATTTGAAGGCCAAATAAATGCACATATTGTCTGTTTTGATCGCCTCCCCCAACCCAACCCCCACTAACCAGGGTTGGCACACGCGTTTGTTCATTTTGTGTTTTTATTTGGAATCCAAATACTGCAAAAGCCTTTATTTTGGCTATTTTGCTTTATGGCCAATGAATGTTTTTTCCCCTTCTTACTTGAAATCTAATAATTATGGGCTTTTATTGTTTGTTTTGCCGCCCCCCCCCCTTCCACCAACGAGGGTTGCCACATGCGTTTTCTCCTTTTGCGTTTTTATTTGGTATCCAGATACTGTAAAAGCTTTTATTTAGCTATTTTGTTTGCTGGCCAAATAAATGGTTTTTTTTCCTTTGGAAATTTAATTATGGGCTTTTATTGTCTCCCCCCCCCCCCCACCAACCAGGGTTGTCACATGCTTTTGTTACCTTTTACGTTCTTATTTGAAAAGCAAATAAAAGCTTTCTTTCCTGATGTCAGAAATAACTTTCATGATTTCTTTACTGAGGTCATGGATAAGGGTTATAGCGACGGGGAATGGTGGTTGGACTTAGAAAAATTCGACTTCGACGTGTAGCGTTTTTTTTGAAACACCCTGTACTATTTAGCATCCCCTAGGACCGGATACACTATTTAGCACCCCTTAGGACCGGTTACACTATTTAGCACCCCCTAGGACCGGGTACACTAATTTGGTGCATAAAATGACCTGGTTAAAAATTTCAAGGTGTAAACTAGTCACTCCGTAATTTTGGGGGGTTTTTTCTTCCCACTTTAAAAAAAAAGCAATATCATGGATTCCTGTTCAATTATTCTCGCCGGCAAAGATTCTGATTTTTAGAATTAATCTAAACACTCCTATTCATTTAGACTTTGAAAAAAGTTACGAATTGGCCCTGCTTAATTTAGACACGTACAACAGCATCCACAACGTCACCTCGAAAAATAACGAAATTTAGTACACGACCGATGCTGGTGCTTCATGGCACAAAGTGTTAGTCACCCCGGGGGCTTACGAAATCGAGGATTTGAATAAATTTCTCAAGTCGGTGATAGATGCGAATGCTCACAACAAGGAAGCCATTGCGATTCTTCCGAATCTAAACACTTTAAGAACCAACTTGATAATTACCGATCCGAGTTACGGAATATCTTTTTCGGGTGACAAGAGTTTGGCTCCAGTCTTGGGGTTTGACTCGGGCAACTACGTGAGAAGTCGAGAGAGTCAAAATAATTTCGACATTATGAGCATCAATACAATTTTCGTACAACATTGATATCATAGGCAATTCGTACCTAAATAACGACACTCAGCCCACTTTATACTCTTGTTATGCCAATTCTCCACCCGGTTTCAAAATCATAGTCCCCTCATAATTTGATTTACCTTCCGGTGACAACAAAATTAATCAGAAATATAAGAGTTTGACTCACTTCGCAGACCAACGAGCCGTTGGATTTAAATGGTGAGACGCTCACGGTGCGTCTTCATTTGAGATCTAAAATTTTTTTTTAAAAAGCATAAAAATGGTCGTGTTTGGAAAAAAAAGGCAAAGAACTCTTTCTTAATTGTAACTCTAATAATAAAAAAACAAAAGGTTTGACGCCAAGAAATAAAGCTTTCATCAAATTTATAACAACTCCCAGAAAATTAGCATAGTAGAAGATTACTTAAAAATCAACGAACCTTTGGTGTACGATTCATCGGTCGAGTCTTACACCTACCACGAATACAATCCTATTGTTGGCACCAATCTCAACAACGTAAATTCGGAAATCTGAATCCATGTTGAAAACCAAGGTTTATTTCTGCACGTTGCCAACAGCTACCTCCTGATTAAAGGGAGGTTGCTAAAGGACGATTACTCGGCTTACACGGACACTGACGTAGCTAGTCTTATTAATAATGCTTCCATGTTCCTGTTTTCTAACATCAAATACCATCTCGGTGATAAACAAGTCAACAAGTTAAATTATCCGGGGTTCGGTACTCTGATGAAGGGGCTGCTCACCTACAGCTCGGCAGAGCAACCGGCTCTGCTCGGCCAGTGCTAGGCAGTGGATAGCGCGGCTTCAGTCGCTGCCGAATTAACAGACAACTTGGGATACAAACAGCGGCACGCGTACATCATCGTTGAAACAACTCCCAAGGGAAGCTTTACATTCGTCATCCCTCTGAAACACGTCATGGGATTTTTCGAAAATTACGATAAGCTAATCTACAGAACTAAACACGTGCTCACACTCATGCGAGCGAGTGACACTAACGCCATCGTCAAAGCAGCGGCAGCGGCCAATTGCAAAGTCGTTCTAAATAGCATCAGCTGGCTCGTTCCACATGTCACGGCCTCGGACGAGCAGAAACTTAAACTCTACAATCTCATCGACTACGGAGCGACCGTGGATTTAGGATTTAGGCACTGGCATTACGATAGCTGCGTGCTCCCTCAAAATACCAGCTTCACTTGGCGCGTGCTGACTACTTCAGCTGTTGAAAAAACCTAGGTGGATAGTTTTAGCTTTTTAAACAAACAGGTAAGACTCTTTAGTCAAAATCCCCGGTGTGTTTGACCAGTGCAGTGTGCAAGATGCTCACGTGACTCTAAATTCAGAAAGATATCCTTTTCTCGATTTAAATACTAATTTTGCCACTGGAGAGTACGTCGGTCTGTACAGAATGGCGAAGCAATTTAGGCAGCTTTGTTACGATACCAACGACTTGAGTTTCTACTTGCTTCAGATCAAGAAAGCCAGCCTCTCGTGGTGTTGGATTGCTCCAAACAGTCCGAGAGGCTTCAATCGGGAATGGTGGATGTACAAGTCAAACTGAAGTTTAGAGCAGCAGTGCCGGCTAATACTACTTGTCACACTCTGCTCATTGGCGTTAGGAAAATGAATCTAAAGTTGGATAGAGGCAAAGTCGAAGTTGTTTACTAAATAATAATAATAATAAAGATATGGCGCTCAAAACAAAATCGCGAAAAAAGAAAGGCGGCTTTTTGCCGTTGGCATTGCTAGGACCGATTTTAGCCGGGATCGGATGGTTGGCGAGAGGGACAGCGGGGGTGGTATCTGCCGTAAAAAAAGCACAAAACAATGCAAAAATTCCAGCTGAACTCGTGCGGCATCACAAGCAAGTGGAAGGTTCTGGCTCGAAGAAAAAAAATTAAGCAAAAAAAGAAGCAAAAAAAATTACCCCGTGGCAGAGATCTTTACTTAAGACCACCCAAGGTTTAATCAACTTTAATAAACTTTTTAACGAATTTTGATTTAAATGGATTGGCTAGAGTAATGAAAATTCCAAAATTCAGTGGTACTTTTAGTAAAGACACGCTTCCCTTAAAACTTTGGCCTACTGGTGAAAATGGAATAGTAAATTTGGAAGATTTCCACGATGGAGAAGGAAGTCACTGGGTAGCCTATTCTACCGTATCGGGAGAACGTTGTTATTTCGATAGTTTTGGCAAAATGGGTCTTCCCCTGTCTGTGGTAAACTACTTGGGACCGGAAATAAAATGGAATTACGAATGCGTACAAAACTTTGACCAGATTTGATGCGATCAATTTTGCCTATTTTTTTCCTAAGTGCCTTCTCTAAGGCAGGTAATTACGAAGCTGTTTTAGATAGGATGAGGCGAGTCATCTATTGAAAAGTTACATGCAAATCTAACTGGAAATAAACGTCTTCTAGGTGAAACTCTTCGAATGTTTCTGCAGTGATGGGCAAATTTTTTTCTATTACGTAAGGATTTTTGAAAACGGTAGCTGTCGAATGTTCGTCCTTTAGTTTAGTAATGTAAATGGCCCTTGTTCCTATTTTACGTTTAGCAATGAGTGCAACACTCGGGTCGCTGCAGTAGAAAATAGCTTTATGAATTAAACCTGGACTCGTACACACGAAACTCGAGAGAGAACCGGAATTAACGAACCAATCGCTCTTTTTTTCCAAAGGGCTTTTCATGCAGAAACTGATCAGCACGAAACTCTTTTCATGCACAAATTTTTTCGTAGCCGCGTCACTGGGTAAAGTAGGTTCACTTAGATTTCTAATCGGTTTGTTCGTGGCATTAAAGTATTCTTTTTCCTCATCTTGTAACAAGCAATTGCTGTCGACAAATACCTTACTAACAGCATCGTTCGGTAAAGTGGGTTCGCTTAAATTTCTAATCGGCTTGTGCGTCGCGTTGAAGTATACTTTTTGGTCGTCTTGTAATAAACAATTCCTATCGACGCACACTTTTGAAGCCGCGTCAGCAGGGTGCCGGGGGAAAGCTATGTCTTTAATTTGCTTTTTCCTCGTGTAGAAATTCCGGTCAGCATCATCTACGTACAACGTATTTTTTTCCATACTAGAAATGGCGGAAGCCAACTCTTCGGAGAGAAGAGTAATGGCAGGAGGCAAGTCGGTTTTAAGTTTCTGAACGTCCGTTGCCATAGTACCGATCTGAGAATAATTTACCGCATCTTCAGGTTCGATAGCAGCTCCTACTTTAGTTACACGCTTGCTTGGCATGTCGTAGTTGTTTTCGGGGGTTAAAACGTATCCTAGTCGCGGCTATCCTCTCGGACCGACTCCCATCACTTCACCCGCTTCCCCCCTCATCCTTTTCAATCCTTGTCCAAACTTATTGACCGACATCTTTTTTTTTTAAATAAATCAAAATACACCGAGCCGTCGATGAGGCTTTTATTTTCAAAATTATAATAAAAGGAAGAAAAATCAAAATAAAATAACAACGTCAAAATGTCTCTACTATCCTGGCAAACGAATCTTTCCAATCTCATGCAAAAAAACTTGCCTAAGTTAAGAACGAGAATGGTACAAAGATTAACAACGGTGTAAAGTTTTCCTTGTCTCCTTCCATACAGTTTAAAGATTTAAAGGGTTTGGGAAATCCCATTTCGAACGAAAAATCAAAATATAAAGACTGGATTTCACCCAGCGACTCAGAAACTCAAAAACTGTTGAAAAATCTTAAACGGTACATCTGTACAAAACTAGAGATCGAGTTTGACGAACAAAAACCCGTATCCATGACTATGTTCAATTATTTCAATTCGATGCATACGCCTTACTCCTGCTACCCTTTTTGCGAAAAGGTTAACGGAGGTAACGGAGACAAACCGCTCTGCCTTAAAACATGGGTGTACGAGAATATTCACAAAACTAAAGGAAAACTTAACAAAAATGTTTTTGACAAACCCTAGTTTAACTTGCTATCTTACAACGCTTTAAACTTGACCGAAGTCACTGGCAGAATTACCGCGGTGTATATCACCGACGATTCTCCCAGCAACATGAAAATGTGGTGTAACGTAGACTTTGGAGTAGCTCATTCCGACATTTCCAATGACAAATTTTCCGACGAAGACTTTATGGGTTTTGTACCTCCGTAAACATTAAAAAAAATGTGCAAATAAGAAAAGCCATGGAAATTAAAAACTACGACTTTTTCGGACCTAAGAAAGAACCTAAAAATCATCCATTTCTGCCTTCCAATATCAGATGTCTAATTATAGACCCCGCAAATTGCGGCAAAACTAACTTACTGTTTAATTTCATCTTTAACGAAAGATGGCTCGACTACGATCGGTTATATATTTACAGTAAAACTTTATATCAATCAAAGTACAAAGCTTTGCAATCTATATTTGCTGAAATTGAGGAAAAAATTGGATTGGATGTCGCCTTTTTTCACAGTTCTCAAATAGATTTAGTTCCACCCGAAGAACTAGACCCAAAATTTCGAAACCTGATTCTTTTTGACGATTGCCTTTTGGACAAACAAAAAAACATCGATCGTTACTTCGCTCAAGGGCGTCATTTGAACGCCGATGTTTTTTATTGCAGCCAGTCCTATACGAGAATTCCAAAACAAGTGGTCAGAGACAATGCAAATTTATTAATCCTCTTCCCTGTGGACGAGTTAAATTTGAAACACGTTTATGAAAACCCCGTTGGCCCCGACATGGAATTTTCAGACTTTAAACCGTTGTGTCAAAATTATTGGAAAAAGCCTTATGCGTTTTTATCAATAAACAAAACATTAAACGAAGGGAGATATAAACATTCGTTTTTGCCTATTAAACAAAAGAATGGAAACAAAACGAGAAAACGCAAAACTCAAAAGACGTTTAACTAAAAAGTTTTTATATCAACGTTCGGGGGAGAGAGAACAAGAAGAATCGCTACAAGAATTTTTTAAACCGGCAGTAAGCACCCTGAAACCGAGACCGGTCCTCGGTGCAGCCACGCAAACTACGCCGTTTAAAAACACTTTAGCCACGCAAACTAAACCGATTAAAACCACTCTTGCCACGCAAACTACACTGATTAAATTTACAAAGAAGAAGGTATCGATGAAGAAGAAAGTTACGAAGATGACTACGAATCACTGGCTCTCTCACCCTCCCCTGCACCTAGTCAGAAAACATCTCTCGATTACAGCCTCGCCCAATATTCAAGTCCAGCTGTAACTCCTATAATGCGAATTCCACCGCACTCCAAAATTGAATACGCGACAACGAGCACCGGTCCAAAACTCACCACTACATTTTCCGCAGTGCAAGCTACACACATTTTTACTCCACCTGAGATTCCAAATATCACGACGCTAAGGTCCCTCGATAGTTTGTTACCTGGTCAAAATATTGGAGACACTGCTAAATATTTCTTGATAAAATTTTTTGAAAATTCCTAAGACACTGAGCCAGTATTTGGATTACACTATGATAAGAAAAAAGGTGAGCTGACCTTCAGTTATAAAGTCGTTAAAATCTTTGAGAATGATATAGTGGTTGAGGGGGAGCAATACGTGGGAAGATGCGGGCTTTGGAATTTGCTAGTTTTCAAAAATTTGAAAGAAACTACCCGGAAGTTAAAGCAGCTTACGCGGCCATTTTAAAAAATACTAACACTATATATCAGAACAACGACCCAAAAACAAACAAACCCAAATCTAATCGTAGATCCAAATACAGGACTGTGATCGCTCCAATTTGGAAAGACATGACGAAAACAGGGACGGGTATGGTTAAAAAAGCAGGTAGTAGAGTTCATTATAAATATTACGATAACCCTAATGATTTAGTTAAAAGATTGAGACTTTTGTACAAATCTAGTTTAGCCAGTCATGATGGGCATAGAAACGAGATGGTCGAAATTTTATCAGAAATGCAGCAAAGACAAGTCATAGCTGCTTGGGAAAAAAGGGTGGCTTATAAAAATTTAGGTTTAGGTTAAAAAAAATCGTATATAAACAAAAGAACCATGGAATCAAAAAATATCAAGATGAGGTACTGCGTCAAATGTAAACGTCAAACTTCTAACGGCCCCAAACCGTCCATTATCATCACGGAAAGTGATTGTACTGAGCCTGAACGATCTATGGCAGGCTGACTTGCTCGAAATGATACCTTACGCTAACCTAAATAAAGGGTTTAACTACTTACTAACCTGCATTAAAGTCATGTCCAAGTTCGCTTGGGCCATTCCCCTTAAATCTAAATCCAGAGTAGATGTTACTGAAGCTTTCAAGAAGATACTCGCTGGAGCGACACCCCCTAAAAATTTACAAGTCGATTTAGGTAGTGAGTTCTATAATAAAGACTTCAAAGCCCTACCCAAGCGTAATAACATCAACATGTACTCTACGTATTCCGAGAAGAAAGCGAGCATGGTAGACGTTTCAACAGAACCCTCAAAACTAGAATTTGGAAAAGATTCACCAGGCAGGGGACTTACGAGTGGACGCATATTATCGACGAGTTAGTTTCCAATTACCATACACGGTTTATTCCGCCATAAAACTTAAACCGAGGGAAGTAACCGAACGGCTCGAACCTTTGCTGAGAAGAACTAGTACTAAACGGTTAATGAACAAACCCAAATTTGTCGTAGGAAATAAAGTCAGGATTTCTAAACTGAAGAAAGTTTTCGATAAAGGATATTTGAAAAATTTTACTAACGAAGTTTTCACGATTCGTAAAATGCAAAAGAACCGAGCCGGTTACATATCTTTTAAAAGACGAGTCGGGTGAATTGGTGCTCGGAGGTTTTTAGGAGCCGGTACTTCAAAAAACTTTAGTTCCTGATTTATTCTTAGTAGAACAACTATTACGTAAAAAGAAAAGAAAATATGGGAAAATGCTTTACTTCGTTAAATGGAAGGGCTATGACTCCAAATACAACAGCAGTATAGACAACATTAGCAATCTCAAATAAATATGTCCTTCCCTTTTTTCCGTGTAAAAATATTTCGATAAATAAACATTAAAAAATAATAATTTTCTACCCTTCCCTTCCTCAATTTTTTTTCTTCCCTTCCTAAATTTTTTTTCTTCCTTAATAATAAAAAAGGATAAATATTTTATATTTTCAGAATGGATACTAAAAAATATTTCACATGCATTTACTGCGCAGAAATATATTCTTCTCAACATCAACTACGCAATCACCTTCGGTCGGCGCACTCGTCCATTCTGAATGAAGAATGCGAGTGTTTTGTCGACACCTTACCTGTACATCTGAGGGATTGCGTTCATCTGTCCCAAATGCAGGAGTTATGCCACAATCAATACGAGATGATCCTGCCAGAAGAATTGGGACTCATCGATCTGCTGCAGTTTCTACTGTCGGTTCATCTGGCCTTGCAGTCGCTTTTAATGGTTTGCCTAAACCAGATGGTCAACTGCAAGACCCCAAATCTGCTTGGGGGTCGAATTCGTGAGGGATACAAATGTAATTCAGGCGGGATTCTGGTCCAGATATACAGAAATCTACAACCCGAACGATATTCCCGCTCTCTTGGACGAGGCATTCGATAAGATTCAAAGTTCTATCGACGCTTTCGCCGAGCGTGGAAGTGGTTGGTTTATATCCCTACTGAACAACCTCGTCATCAGGAAGGTAAAGTACAAACCGCTGCAGGCAACGTCCTACATTCCGCTCCCTAAGTTGCTTGCCGGCAAATCGTATGCTGTGGTTAATGTCCAAAACTTGAACGACCAAAAAATGCTTTTTGTACTCTGTACTTGCCGCAGGTTTACAACTGACCAGCGCAGACCCGGACGATTATCTCGAGTTCGAAGACATGCTCGACACCAGCATAATTTCTTACTCGATAAAGCTCGGTGAAATTTGCAAATTCGAAAAGGTGAACGATCTCTCCATCAACGTTATAGGTTTTCAGGACATGGAAGGATTGTACCCGCTTCGTGTCTCTAAAAATTTAGACGGTCAACCCATCAATCTTCTCCTGCTGGGCGGCAAATACGACGAAGACTCCGGAACGGTGAACACCCATTACTGCGCCATTAGAAACATCGCAGGATTTTTATGCTTCCGAGGCACGGGCAGTAACGCCAAGTTCTATTACTGGAACTGTTTCGCCGGGTTCGGAGAGGAATGGATCCTCTCGACTCACCGGAAAGAATGCGTGAAAATCAACCCCACACAAGCGCTTAAATTCAAGTTACACGGAGAAAACTTTCTCAAATTTCGGGATTTCTATCGTAGGAACCCCTTCCCACACATTGTCTACGCCGATTTCGAGTGTAGCCTTCGCCCCGTGCAGACCGCTCAACCCGAACCTTCCATGAGTTCGACGACAAAAATCCATCAGCACGCTCCCTGCAGCTTCGGTTACGTCGTTGTGGGACAGAATGGGGAGATTGTTAATCAACAATATTACTTGGGAGAAGATGCCATCGACGTGTTTTACGAATGCATGCAGGAAGAAGCCCAAGATTACCTTACACTGTTGAAAGACGTGAAACCGCTCAAACTCAACCGAGCTGAAAAACACAGCTACACTCGCACCAAAGTCTGCCATTACTGCGAAAAGCCCTTCGACTGCAAAAACCCCAAGAATGTAAGCGAGCAAAAGGTGGGGGACCATTGTCACGTCAGCGGGAAGTACAGGGGAGCCACTCATTCAAAATGCAACTTGAGCGCTCGAGAACGGAGAACCATACACGTCGTTTTCCACAACTTAGAAGGCCACGACATGCACCTCCTGGTATCCGCTGTGCACAAGTTTAAGGGACAAGTGGAAATCACTAGCCGAAATGCGGAAAGGTTTCAAAACATGACTATTAAAAGGAAGGGCGTAAGTCTTCGATTCATGGACATTCTGAGTTTCTTGCAAGCTTCGTTGGACACCCTTGTCGAGAACCGCAGGAAAAGCAACGTCGGCTTCCCCATCCTTGAAGCGGCCTTGGACTCCGGCCTAAAATCTGCTTGGTTTCAGGATGCCACCACTCGAGAGGATATTTTGAATCTCCTGACGCGAAAAGGGTGTCTACCCTTAAGAGCACGTGCGAGACATGTCTATTTTCAATAAGGAAGAACTACCATCGAGAATGTCGTTCTTCTCTCAGCTGAAAGTCGATCAGTTAGCGGGTGACGAGTATGTTCAGGCACGCAACCTCTGGCTCAAGATGAAAACGAAGAAATTTGGTGCATACCACGAGATCTACCAAATGACGGATGTTTTCCTGCCGTGGACATATTCGAAGATTTTAGGAAACTTTGCCTGGAAAACAACAAATTGGATCCCTGCTACTATGTCTCCACTCCGGGATTTAGCTGGGCGGCTCTGCTGAAAATGGTGAAATCCAAGTTGGAACTCTTTACTCACATCGGGAAGCCCAACCTGATAACTTCCGGCGTTCGAGGAGGCATTTCCTTTGTGGGAAAGAGGTTCGCGAAAGCCAACAACAAGTACCTACCCGAACCCTCGCGAACCCTCCACCTACATAGTAGACTTGGTCATGAACAACCTTTATGGCTTCGTCATGTGCGCCTACTTCCTTACGACGGTTTCCGTTGCCTGACGAGGGAAGAAATCAGGACCTTCGACGTAGATACCATGCCGGATGACGCGGATGTCGGATACATCCTGGAAGTGGATCTCGAGTATACCAGAGAACTTCACGACGAGCACAACGATTACCCCCTCGCTCCAGAAAAATCGACATTAGGGAGGAAGTCTTGTCCTGTTATTCGAAAGATTTGGCCAAATACTTGAAACACACTATTAAATCTTCCGGCAACACCAAGCTCGTTCTGAATCTTCTGCACAAGAAGAAGTACGTCGTCCACTACCGGAACCTAAAATTCTACCGCCAGCACGGGTTAGTTCTCCGCCACATCCGAAGAGCCCTCGCCTTCAATCAGAAACCGTGGATGAAGGAGTACATCGAATTCAACACCACTAAGAGGCAAGCGTCGACCGCTCCGTTCGAGAAGGACTATTTTAAGCTTTTGAATAACTCGGTTTTTAGCAAGACCTTGGAAAACAAACAAAATCGGTTCGACGTCATGCTATGCACCGACGATAAGAGGGCATCGAAATACACCTCCCAACCCCACGCCGACCCCTTCAAGATTTTGAACGAAAACCTAGTTCAGATCAACCAGCGCATTTGAAGCGTTTGGTGCGATCTCCCCACTTACTCGGGATTCTCTATTTTGGAACTGTCTAAAATCGCAATGTACGAGTTTCATTACGAGTTTATTCGGCCAAAGTACGGAGACCGAGCTAACCTCCTCTTCACCGATATGGACAGCCTTTGCTACCGTATCGAAACTGACGACGTGTTCGAGGACATGCTCCAGAACCGAGAACGTTTCGACACGAGCAACTACCCCACAGACCACCCTCTTTTCTCAGAGTCGAACAAGAAGGTCCTGGGAAAGATGAAAGACGAGATGGGCGGCGTACCCATCCAAGAGTTCGTCGGACTGCGAGCTAAAATGTATGCAATCAAAACCTGGAAAAAAGAGACCGTTAAAAAGGCCCAAGGAATCCAGAGATCGTTCGTCAAAAAGCACCTGTCCTTCGACGATTACAAATCCGCCTTAAAATCGACGGTACCAGCGCAAAAAGGTACTTGGGCGAAAATTTCCAGTGTCGGACACGAGTTGAGTACGGTGTGAGTTTCTAAATCCCTCCTCTCCCTGTACGTTGATAAGAGGTTCATCTTGAAAAATGGCGAAGACACTCTAGCTATCATCCATTACGACTCGGGCGCGTGGAAAGAGTACGAGGACGATTTCGACTCGGACGTTGACGTGATGAGCGACGAGGAGGGAGAGGAAAAGGAGAGTTTAGTGCTCAAAGTACAGGAAGAGGAAAACGTGAACGAGGAGAAAAAGTTGGAAGAGAAAGAGAAAGCGGCTCGGAGACTCTCTTTACTGGTGAACCGGCGGAGGAGATTGGAGGATCCTTCCGCGTGGGAGGAGAAGCGCAAAATGGCAAAAAGAGAGTCAGAACGGGAAAGATGGGCCTCGTTATGCCCGGAGTTGAAAAAAGAAAGATTAGAGAAAAAAGCCGCCTCTGTGAGCAAAGCTCGAGCCGGAGAAACTGAAGCTCAGAGAGAAGGGAGATTGAAGAAAGTTGCTGCTTCTATGAGCAAAGCTCGAGCTCAAGAAACCGAGGCACAGAGAAAATAGAGATTATCAAAAAAAGCTGCGGCTAAAGGAAACGTCTACAAAACGAGACGGAGGACGAAAAGAAAGAAAGATTGGCGAAAAGACGAGCGCGGAGCGGAATTTAATGAGCTTGAGCACCATGTTGAGCTAGGTCTTCTGAGGAAGGGAAACCACATGTAAATAAAAAAAAAACTGCCCATGTGGACTTAGGCCTAGTAGAGTCCTACTGGGGAACCGCATGTAAAATCCAAAAACGAGCCGTGTACCTACCTCCACGGTGGTTTGGAAACTGGTACTTTTATCAAGCTCAATACGCTAAAGTTCATAAAAGTTACTTTTAGGGTATCCGATTTGAGGACCCTTTAATGACGTTAATTCATCACGCGCTACAAAGCACTCTCATATGAAAACTCATATTGTATTCCTGAGACCCTCGAATATTGTTAATTCGTCATTCTCACGAATGCAGTTAACAATTCATCCTCACAATGTGAATGCTTTTTGAGTACCTCCCTCTCCAGTTTTGGAAACCCGCAAAATGTTGCTAACTCTTCATTATCACACCATGAAGCGCTCGAGTGTATTTTAAAGTTATCATGATGCGAAAGCTCAAAGAGCAATTGGCATGACACCCCCCCCTTCTCCAGATCGACAAAAACCCGCGCGCGGGAAGCGATTTATTTTTTTGAGGGTGCAGGACGTTTCCCACCCTCCTCCAGATCGACGAAAATGAAAAAAAGGCATCAAATTGCACTTTTCCCCAACCTTCTCCGGGCGGGAAGCGATTTTTTTTTGAGGGTCTATTTATGCCAAACTCTCCCTCGCGTGCAGCGATTTTTTTGAGGGTGCAGGAGGCATCATGTTGCGCTTTCCCAATCCTCCTCTA
This sequence comes from Lithobius niger, assembly GCA_023313725.1. NCBI lineage: Eukaryota > Metazoa > Arthropoda > Chilopoda > Lithobiomorpha > Lithobiidae > Lithobius > Lithobius niger. Next base: position 31,029 of record JAHWFP010089354.1, read on the forward strand.
AAAAACGGGAAAAAAGTGGCAAAAAAGCGGTTTTCCACCATCCTCCAGATTGAGGAAAACCCGCGCGCGGGAAGCGGGTCCTCCAGATTGAGAAAAACGAAATCGGGTCCTCCAGATCGATGAAAACGGGAAAAAAGGTGGCAAATTGTACTTACCCACCCACCTCCAGATCGATGAAAACCCGCGCGTGGGTCGTCCAGATTGATGAAAATGCAAGAAAGTGGTAAAAAAAGCACTTTTTTCCACCCAATTCCAGATTGAAAAAAAATCGCGCTCGAGAAGCGGGTACTTTCCCCCTCCTCCAGATCGATGAAAATGGAAATAAAACCATCAAATTGTGTTTTTCCACCCTCCTCCAGATTGAGGAAAACCCGCGCGCGGGAAGCGGGTCCTTTCCCTTCTCCTCCAGAACGATGAAAACGGGAAAAAAGGTGGCAAAAAAGCACTTTCTTCCCTCCTCCAGATCAATGAAAACCCCCGCGCGGGAAGCGGGCACTTTCCCCCCTCCTCCAGATCGACGAAAAATTGCCCGTGAGAAGCGATTTTTTGGTTTTTAAGGGTCCATTTAAGCAAAAATCCCGCGCTCGGAAAGCGGGTTTTTTGAGGGGGTGTTTGTTCCTGCCATATCGTAAATTGCCCCTACTAATATAAGCAAATACAGCAAATTTTCATAAAAACGGCAAACTGTAACTCCTTGGAGGCACCTTTAAACATTTTTGTAAGAAGTTTTTTTGCTGTTGGCGTTTTGATAGGGCACAGTTCAGCAAAAGGCTATGTCGTAAATGGTCAGGAGACGAGAGCCGATCGTGGCCCGAAGGTAGGGTAGCAACCAAAGGCATGAATGCTTGCACGCAAGGCCGCTCCTCGGTGCCGAAGGTATGGAAGATTTTTCCGCAACAACGCTCTTTGTGTTGGGGATGATTGCTAGGAACAAGTGCGTCGATGGCAACAAATGGCTTGTGGACGTGCCCGATATCACGCAGATAGCAGATGAGCCGATCATAACGTTGGGTTGGTTCCCTGAAGAACCGAGCAGAACTGACGCAAGGGTGGGGAAACTTTGTCGCATCAGTCGATGGTAGTTTCCAAAGAATGGAGGTTATATGTGTGAGGATGCGCTGGATTTGCAAAAAGCCTCCACCGCATATGTGGAGGTTGGGCTGTCTCACCCGACCAGTGGTATTTCCCTCATTCCATGTTTACACAAACCCAAAGGCAGACTACAGCCCTGTCCGCCGCTGGTCGGGACACAAACAAAAATCTGGCACGTCAGTAGCCATCCTTTGCTCAGCAGGATCTTCGTTGATGTTCCTCTTGCCAGACAGCATCGAAATTTCACACATTCATGCAGCACTGCTACTTTCCGTCCTGGTCCTTCGTTCTTTAGGTTAAGTGGTGGGGACACTTTATGGATGGTACATCCAAATTTTGCTGCCTTTGGCCATGCTGGACTCTTATGTCGTTTGGGCCAAAATTCGGCACGTAGTCGGTGCCTGAGTTACGAGGCTAAGAATGTTGTCCAAACATTTCGTCTACCGAGATTATAGGCAGCCCATACCGATGAAATGCGGTGAATTAGCTCCTCGGCTCCCGTAGCATATCCTTCATATCCCGGAATGGGTGAGCTGGTGGGGCTTTCTGCTGTGGTCAAAATGGTAACAGTTGACATCGCACTATGCATAGAATTTGGCTAAGTCCAGGAAGTGATGATGGAAACTTGAGCTCATTGAACAGCTGGGTCAAGCCATGAGGTTGTTCAGATGAGCCGATCATAAGCCAGAGAGAGCCTTGAACAGCTCGAAGGTAGGCTGGCGACCAATTCTGTGGCTCTCAAGATTAAATGCTCGCATTTTAGCTGAAGGGGGAGCAGATTCTGGGAGAGACTGATGAGAGTGCCCGATGATTCAAAGTATGAAGGCATGAACGTTAGCTGCCCAGCCCTACTGTAATCTTGCTCCGTCAGTCTTCGGGCCATGGGCGGGTAGGCAAGGGTAGCATGCTGAGCAAGACAGGACAGAGATGAAGAGGCGTGCGGTCTGATTAGTGAGAGTGCCCGATGATTTAAAGTATGAGGGCATGAACGTTAGTTGCCCAGCCCTACCGTAATCTGGCTCCGTCGGTCTTCGGGCCATGGGCGGGTAGGCAAGGGTAGCATGCTGAGCAGGAAAGAGAAGAGCCAGAGGCACCTTCTGCCTTTCCAGCAGCGATAGAGATTGGCCCCTCGTGGATACGTTATCTTGACGTGCACTAAATGAAATTGGTCAAAGCGAGATCTAGTTTGAAAGCAGTAGAAGCGAGACTTGGTGATTCCTGACATGTTGAGGGAAAAGCGAGTGACTTGAGGGTCCGATACGTTTACTCTTTCCAGAACTGATAGAGATCGGCCCTTCGTGGTTACGTGACATTGACGTGCACTAAATGAAAGCAGTGTTTGATGGTCCCGACACGTTCAGTGTTTCCAGCACCGATAGAGAACGGCCCTTCGTGGTTACGTGATCTTGATGTGCACTAAATGAAAGCAGTGTTTGCGAACGTCGGCCATGTCCTTGGCGGTCATATTTGTGTGAAACTGGGATGCGACATTGCTTCTGCCTCGGTCTTAAGTTTAAATAACAGCCCTGATCAGGTCGAAACCTTATCTTATGACCGACGTTCTTGTAATCTGGCGCCCTAAGTAGCCCAAATGACTCGTGCTCACGAACGGAGATGAAGGAATATTACTTCTCAACACCAAGTTAAGCCCCATGCTAACAAACCTAAGTCAACTTCAACCATACAGGTTCAGACCAACACTGGAGGAGAGAGAGAAGGCTCGGTGAGATACAGTGCATTGAAATGTAGGCCAAAGGAATTCCATTTAGCTTCGTGGTACGAATGGAAGAGCAGGTTGGCATGTCCGAAACAAATGAATGTGCTATTCTCCCAAGCCAAGAGACCAAGAGTCGAGGGTTCTGTGTATCCGTGCAGACCCGCCGAATCGCTCTCAACCACCTCAGTGTCCTAACTGAAGGAGTACTTGGGTGGCAATGGTTACTGACTTGCTTTCTGCGGTCTGAGTGCTCTACGTCCTCCTCAGATGATTCGGGGGTAACGAAGCACGGGTTAGCTGCTACGATGACGAAGTGTGTTTACTTTTTCGGCTAGGGCATACGAAGGTGGCTAGCATCTCCTTGGTCTGTGTTTACGTCTTGTTTGCATGGTTCGGGCACATGACTGGTGGTGCAGGCAGGTCAGGCCATTTCGGGTACTTTAAAGGAAGGAGTCCCTGGGTTCGCTAAATTTCCATCTTCTACGTGCACTTTGGTACTCGATGAATTCTCTGGAGGAAAGGCAGCATGTCTTTTTATTTATTCCTTGCTGGAACTCCCAGGAACCACGAAAGCAACGCCGGGGGTTAACATAAATTGTTTTCTTCCCTACCACAGAGGGATAAATGTAGGCATCGAGCAGTGTCTTCTACATTGCCGAAGGCATGCACTAGGGAAGGGCGGCTGTTTCGTGCAGCTGTGTTCCTGACCGCGTTTCGGCGCAGTGTGCCTGAACTCATAAGTGATGGGATTGACAGATTTCTGTAAGATGATTTGGTTCTGTGATGCCGTATGACCGCACATACGCAATAAATGAAAGGAGGGCAAATACAGCTTGAAAGCTGAATGGGAAGCGGGGTTCTGCCAAATTGGTGCAGGGCAAACCTGGAGAAAAATGCAAAAACCACAAATGCGCTCGGTACAAAGAGACAAAGCCCGTCTTCATGACCAAAAAGGAGCGTGACATGAAATGACGATATTCAGAAGTTGCTTGAGACTTACTTGCTGCTTTGTTAATCTTGATGTGCGACGTCTCTGGAAGGTGTTAGCACTTGGGCGCCAGAGCCACAACAGTTCGGGAAGTAGTGGCTGTTGACGAGCTTTGAGCTTGTAAGATGCAGTGCCATGACCTGACTTGGGAATCTTGGCTCTTGTGCTACAGATCCTTGGGCAGGCCTTTGATCCTTCGGCTTCGGCATTAGAAGTTGGGTGTGTCCTGCACGGACAGCTGGCGAATGCATTTAAGAGACTGGTCTTGTACTGTGGATGAGCACTGATGCCTTGTCTGGGCCTACCGTAATCTTACTCCGTCGGTCTTTGATTGTCCCGTAATTCTTCGGATGATTCGGGCGCACTGACTGCGTGGCGGGTACGCAAGGTTAGCATCCAAGGCATAGCTGACGAACTTAGAAATGGTGTTTGACTGGATTCACTTGCGTAATAGTCTATCTGCCCTTCTTGCACTCATAACTGGTCCAGGATGATGTTGGCTGCGGGTCTGTGAGTCTGGCGAGTCCTGCTGAAAGCGCTAGAACAGTAAGAGCTTAGCCCTGACATAATCTTGCTCCGTTGGTCTTCAGGCTATGGACGGGTACGCAAGGGTAGCATGTTGAGCCTTGATCGAGCTGAAGTATGAGGACGATCCTAACTTGCTTGCTTTGCAAGTCTCCACCTTGAACTGGGAATGCTTGAGAGGTCGGCAAAGTGGTTGTTGCTTTCTGTTTTTCCCTGGGATGTGTTGACTACGGGCCTGTGACTCTGGCGAGTCCTGCTGAAAGACCTTGAACAGTAAGAGCTTGTTGGCCCTGCTGTAATCTTGCTCTGTTGGTATTTGAGCACTGATCGAGCTGAAGTATGCAGACGATCCTAATTTGCTTGGCCTACGTGTCTCTGTACCCTGGGTTGAGCTTATTAAGTAGCAGGCATATTGGCTGTGGCTGGGCGTCTCTGAGTCCGTGATGTGTTGGCTTTGGGTGAAAGAGACCGGTGATGTGCTACTGAAAGCGTTTGGTCCGGCTTGACCCTACCGTAAGCTTCCTCCATCGGTCTTCGGGCTATGGACGGGTACGCAAGGGTAGCATGTTGAGCCGCGTTCGAGCTTGAGTAAGTGGACGATCCTAACTCTATTGCCTCGTGCCTCCATGTCTTGGATTTGGAGTGCTTTAGCAGCAGGCGAATCAGTTGTGCCTCTGTTCTTAAAGTCCGGGATGCGTTGGCTGTGGCGAGAGACTGGTGATGTGCCTCTAAAAGAGTATGATCGTTAACGGCTTGGCCCTACTGTAATCTTACTCCGTCGGTGTTCGGGTTGTGGACGAGTAGGTAAGGGTAGCATGTTGAGCCATGTTCGAGCTGGAGTAAGCAGATGACCCTAACGACTGCCGCGTACGTCTGCGTCTTGGGTTTGGAGTACTAGGCAGCAGTCGAATCAGTTGTGGCTCGTGTGTTCCTTGAGTTTGGTATGCATTGGCTGTCGGCGAAATAGTCTGGTGATGTGCTGCTGAAAGAGTTTGGTCCGGCTTGGCCCTACAGTAAGCTTCCTCCGTCAGTCTTCAGGCTGTGGACAGGTACGCAAGGGCAGCATGTTGAGCCGTCATCGAGCGTGAGTAAGTGGACGATCCTAACTTGCTTGCTTTAATGCCTTTTTGTATTGGGCTTGGAGTGTGTGAGCTTGGCTGAAATGCGAGGCTTTGTTTCGCTTCTGATGGATGTCGTTTGAGTATTGGAATAAACGTGCCCTTGCATGTGGCCAGAGGCTTGCCGACTTGCTTCGTGGTATGTGTGTCGCCCTCTCCTTCTCACGAAGGTTGCAAGGTACGCGGGCTGCCGGTAATACAGCTTGCCGTCATGCTGCTTTAGGAGGCCGTTGGTGAAGCGTTACCTGGTTGATTCTGCCAGTAGTCATACGGTAGTCTCGAAGATTAAGCCATGCATGTCCAAGTTCATGCCGAATTAAGGTGAAACCGCGAATTGCTCATTAATTCAGTTATGGTTTCTTATAGCATACCATCCTACTTGGGTAACGGCGGTAATTCTAGAGCTAATACATGCCGACCAGCTCCGACCTTCGGGGACGAGCGCTTTAATTAGAACAAAACCAATACGGATCTGCAAGGGTCTGTTCCCATTTGGTCACTCCAACTTGGAGCCGATCGCATGGTCCCAGCACAGGCGACGCATCTTTCAAATGTCTGCCGTATCAACTGTTGATGGTAGGTTATGCACCTACCATGGTTTTTTACAGGTAACGGGAATCAGGGTTTGATTCCGTAGAGGGAGCCTGAAAAATTGATACCACATGCAAGGAAGGCAGCAGGCACGCAAATTACCCATTCCCAGCACGGGGAGGTAGTTACGAGACGTATGCCAAGGCAAAGTGTTTGGCCGATCTTATCACTTCGGTGGTGTATACCGACCGTAACTATGTCGGAGAAATATTGGAGGGCAAGTCTCGTCCTAGCAGCCACGGTAATTCCAGCTCCAATAGCGTATATTAGAATTGTTGCGGTTAAAAAGCTCGTACTTGCATCTTGGCTTCGAGGCGGCCAATTACAATTGCTGTCCTCGTAGTCCCACGATCAGACTGCCGTGGCAACAATCGGTTTCGTACTGGCGCGGCAGGCTGGTAACGATTTTACTTTGAACAAATTAGAATGCTCCAAGCAAGCAAGTCCATGCCCGCATAGCCAAGCATGGAATAATGGAATAGGACCTCGGTTCTATTTTGTTGGTTTTCGGAACCCGAGGTAATGATTAATAGGGACAGACGGGGCGTTCGTACCACGGTGCGAAAGGAGAAATTCTTGGACCGCCGTGGGATGGACAGAAGCGAAAGCGTTTGCCAAGATGTTTTCATTAATCAAGAACAAAAGTTAGAGGTTCAAAGGCGACCAGATACCGCCCTAGTTCTTACCATAAACGATGCAGACCGGCGGCCCGCCGGGGTGCCTCCGAGGACTTGGCGGGCAACTTCCGGGAAACATAGGTGTTAGGATTCTGGGGGAAGTATGGTTGCAAAGCAAAATCTTAAAGGAATTGACGGAAAGGTACCACAAAGAGTGGAGCCTGCGGCCTAATTCGACTCAACACGGGAAGAGTCATTCGGCCCAGACAGTGGAATGATTGACAGAATGAGAGCTCTTTCTTGATTCAGTGGGTGGTGGTGCATGGCAACACAGCCACTGGCGTGAGTTGGTTAATTCCGCAAGAAACTGGCGTAATTCTCGCCTTTAACTAGACTTGGTAGTAGCCGAGGATACTGTGGCCGACTTTTTAGAGGTTCGGCGGTATTGAAGTCGCAAGAACGAGAGCCAGTACAGGTCTGTGATGCCCTTAGATGTCCAGGGCCGCACGCGCGCTACAATGGACTATTCAAATAGTTTCCTGGCCCGAGATGACTCTGGGAATTCTTAGAATATCGTTCGTGGTTGTGATTAGGGTCTGCAATTCTTCCCTTGAACAAGGAATTCCCAGTAGGAGCGAGTCAGCATCTCGTGTCGAATATGTCCCTGCCCTTTGTACACACCGCCCGTCGTATAACCCATTGATGACTAGTTGACTGCCTCGAACTGACGTGCCTCCGGGTGGCCCTCGGGCCATTCTGCTCCATGTTGGAACGAAGGTGCGAAACCTGTCTTTGAGAGGAAGTAAAAGTCGTAACAAGGTTTCTGTAGGTGAACCTGCGGAAAGATCACTACGGCATCTCATGATCCGCCACTGGTGTCCTAAAGAAATTATCATCCCTAATGGGAGGAATTCTAATGCAACCAGGAAAAGCCATAGTGTCCAACCCGACAGGTAAGGTCTCCTTCCTCGTCGTTTTCCGTGACTCGGGACTGTGGTAACCCGGAGGGTACCCGGTCTGGCCTGCCTTGTGCGGATAAGCCCTCAACGGGCTGTGGGTTGGCGTGAAGCTGTATCAATCACCACAAGGTCACGGTGGGAATAGCATCCCTTTGGTCTTTTCCGAAAGTCCGAGATTGGATTGATCCCCTAGGGAGTCTCGGAGGGGTACTTGTACCGAGTATCGTGCTCGGACGAAGTTTAAAGACATTCCACCCCATCAATCCCATTTGGTGAAAGCTGCTGTTGGTTGTGTGCTGCTCTGTGCACATTGATGTCGACATCGGGAAGAGAGAGTGCGAGCCCAGGGCCTGCCAATAATGTTGCCCCATCAGGTCTTTGATCATCCCGTGATTCTCCGGACCCTCCGAACTTTCGGGCGCACTAGATATGTTGTGGGTACACAATCAGCACTTTACTAGCTTGTGAAGAGAGAGGTAACACAGGGCCTGCTAATAATATTGCTCCGTTGGGTCTTTGATCATCCCGTGATTCCCCGGAATCTCTCGGGCGCACTGGCTATGCGGCGGGTACGCAATCGGTGGAATATTGGGCTTCTGAAGAAAGAGAAAGAGGTACCCTGTGGCCTGCTAATAATGATGCTCTGTCGGTGGTATACCTGGCTTGTGGCGAGAAAGTTCCTGATTCCCTTCGGTGTGTCCGTGACTTGGAAGTGGAGTAGTCGTCATTGTGTTTGCTGGTGTCGGTCTTGTACTGTGCATCGGCAATGCGATTGGCCAGGGCAGGTGGCATTGTCGTGCGAGTTGTAGGGATTAATTCTTGTGACTAAACCTGAGTGGCGCAAAACCTTAAGGTGTGAGATCCGTCAAACCTGGACGGTGTATCACCATCCCTCTTCGACCGAGCCGGATGAGAGCACGGCGTAACTCGGCATTGGTTGGTTTGTTGATGTGTGCAGCATGTGGGAGCGATTAGACGTTGAATCTTACTTCTTCGATGATGAATCGTTGGGTCCTTGCCTTCCGGCTTGGAACTGCCATTCTGATGTGGAGTTGAGCCACTGAACCAATGGCGAAGAAGACTTGGCCGATGAGCACTGTGGCTCTGGCGTTGTAGGCTGGTCGAGCCGTTTAGCCTGGTAGTGACGCTTTGGTGGTCAGCGACGGGTCCCGCTTGCCTTCGTGCCGGCATATCCCCGTTCTAAACTGGAGTCGACCCTTCGGACCGAGTTGCTAGACTGGTGCAAACATAAGCTGTTCCATCGACGATCCCCTAGTCTTCTTGTGAGGATGGATCCATTGCCTTTAGGCACGATGTTTCATTTTCAGCTTGTAGGGCTGTTTGGACTAGTGGCTTAAGTGTAGATCGGAACGTCTTTCTAAACCGGCTGTTGGACTGAGTAAGCGAGACGAGTGGTGAGCAATCTCGCCCTTGGGCTACGCTGTTCTGAACCGGTCGAGCTGTTTGGACAAGTAGGCTTTAGTGGTGGGTCTCGCTGGCGGACCTCCACTCGTAAGTCAAACTGGACTGAGTTGTGAGACTGGTGAAGAGCTGTGTAAGTCCTCGATATTGGGCTCGGTGTTCTAAACTACGTTGGAGCTGTTTGGCGCACTAGCTATGTGGTGGGTAGGTTACAGACAGTATACCGGGTTTGTTGCGAGAAAGAAATTTCCGATTCCCTTCAGTGTCTTGGATGTGGAGTAGTTATTTGCTGGTGTTGGTCTCGTACTGTACATCGGCAACACTATCAGCCAGGTAGCAATGTCGTGCGAGTCGCAGGGATTAGTTCTCGTGACTAAACCTGAGTGGTACAAAACAGTAAGGTATGAGATCCGTCAAACCTGGACGGCGCATCACCATCCCGCTTCGACCGAGCGGGATGAGAGCACGGCGTAACTCGGCATTGGTTTGTTTGTTGATGTGTGCGGCATGTGGGTCCTTTGTTCAAAGCTGGTTGCAGCCCTTGGACTAGTAGCGATACTTCACAGATGTGTTGGTGGGTCCTCGCCTTCGGGCTTGGATCTGCCATTCTGATCAGGAGTTGAGCTTATTGGACCTGTGGCATAGACTTGGCCGATGAGCACTGTAGCCCCAACGTTGTAGGCTGGTAGAACTATTTGGACTGTTGGCGACGCTTTGGTGTTGAGCGACGCATCCCCCATGCCTTGGTGCCGGTAGATCTCCGTTCTAAACCGGAGTCTACCCTTCCGACCGAGTTGCGAGACTGGTGCAGACGTAAGCCGTTCCATCGACGATCCCCCCCAGAATTCTTGTGAGGGTGGATCCCTTGCCTTTAGGTATGATGTTTTGTTCTAATCTTGTTGAGCTGTTTGGACTAGTGGCTTTAGTGGAGAATGGTTCGCCTTTCTAAACCGGCTGTTGGATCGAGTAAGCGAGACGAACGGTGAGCACTCTCGTCCTTTGGGTACGCTGTTCTGAAGTAGTAGAACTTTTTGGACTAGTGGCTTTGGTGGCGGACCTCCACTCTTAAGTCAAACTGAACTGAATTGTGAGACTCGTGATTGATCTGTGTAGTCCTCGACATTGGGCTCGATGTTCTAAACTAGGTTGGAGCTGTTTGGACTAGTGGCTTTGCTTGGTGAATATCGGTACGCCTCTCTAAACTGGGTTGAGCCGTTGGACTGAGTAACAAAGATTTGGTGGTGAGCACTAGTTCCCTAGAGGGAGTGCTGTCTCTGAGCTGGTCGGAGCAGTTGGACTAGTGGCGACGCTTCGGTGGAGAGTGGTACGTAATTTCGAAGTGGAGTTGAGCCGATGGACAGGGAGCAAAGACTGCCGTGGTCTCGCCTTCGGGCTTGAAAGGTTCTAAGCTGTTTGAGCCGTTTGGACTGGTGGCAACGCTATGGCAATGAGCTGTGGGTTCGTCCTGCGGCACTCTCTGGAGCCCTGCCGGACCTAGCGGCGATAGCGGCGGTGAGCTCTTTAAGCTCGGAGAGGTAGTAACAGCAGTCTCTTGGAACTGGTCATAGTAGTTGGACTAGTGGCTTCGTTTTGGTGACGAGTGGTACGCCATTCCGAACTGGAGCTGTGCCGTTGGACCTGCAGCAAGACTGGTTGGAACTTGTTGAAGGTCGTTTAGAGCGTTTCTGGTGCTAGACTAAAGTGGGTGTCTGATGAGATATTCATTAACTTGCTGTCTGACGAGGTGGCTAGGTGTCGAACACTGTGACGGTTGTGTTTCAACTAATTCCATCAAGGTTGGATGGTTGGCAAGTGTAGTGACCCACCTGAGGCCCGTCTTTCCTTCTGGTCTCGAAGGTTAGCGATCGATGACAGTGGGTCATGAGGGTGTGGTGGCGGGGAGAGACCACACTACTTACTGTCTGAGATGGGCTGACTGAGTCAGTCATAGGGATGGGTTGTCTCGACCAACCCTGAATCGAAAGAGACCCACATACGAGCCAAGCTCCACACTGGTGGAGTTTGTTTTTTTTTCCCCTAAATGGTGACGGTTAACATTGCTATACCCCAAGAATTTGGCTAAGTACTGAGGGTTGGACTTAGTCTCGACCATCCCTGAATCGAAAGAGATACACATACAGGCCAAGCTCTGCAATGGTGGAGTTTGGCTTTTTTCTGAGCCTAAATGACAACGGTTAACATCGCAATACCCGGAAAATTTGGCTCAGTCCCAATTGGTGCCTGACCCCGCAATAAGGCAGGGTTAGCTTTTTTCTGACCCTTAAAATGGTGACGGTTAACATCGTAATACCCGGAGAATTTGGCTAAGTCCCACCCAAAGAAAACCCAACCCCCCGCAATCTCCCGCGACCTGGCACATGTCGTGGTTTCAGACAGGAAGACTCCCTGAAGCTATGACGAAGACTCCCTGAAGCCACGACGAATACCAGGTCCAGCGACAGTGAGGTTTGGGGCTTTTCCTGAAAATTCAAAGTCACAGTTAGGCAAAGGGAAAACAATTTTGGTGAAAGGTTACAGGGTTTATCCGGCGTTGGCTGTACAAGGCTATACAAGTTTAATGAAAGTTTGCCCAAAAGTCGAGATCCAAGCAATCTTGATGCAGCTGCCAACAAGTTCGTTCAGCATGCCTTTTTCTGGAGCTTTCGTCCATGCATACGTTCGTGCGACAAGTGGCGCGCCACCAGATGGTCTCGTGCCATTCCTGTCTGTACTTCCTGCACACCTGGCATCTGTGGCTACTCGTACTCTTTTTGTGGCGATGACTGGTACCCAAAACGGATGGAAGTTGAGATTTGGAAGAATCTGGTTGAGTTTTTGGAAGAAGATGTTGTGGTGCCATCTTATGGACCTCCTGCCCACGTAGAATGAGGAGATGAGGTGAATGGCCATGTCCACGCCATTCATGCACTCCGTGTAAGTAGTGGCTGCCGGCAGGCAAGCAACTAGGTGTTTCTGGCCCCAATGAGTCGTCCAATGGTACATTTTCCGGCCAAGGGATCCACGTGGGAGCTGAGTAGAGGGACGGTCTAGGTGCTACACCAGATGCTCAGCAGTAGTCGGCCGCTCTGACGCAGGATACTGTCACCATGTTCGTGCTCCTCCTTGAATTTGTGCAACTCCTCCGTGAACTCGTATGGCATTCAGGCAGCATTGGCGCGTAGGCTCCCACATCCAAATTTCCTATTTTTGGTGTAGAGGACCTGAAACAGCAGTGCCGAAGTGAAGTGGTTGTTATAGACGTTGGTGTAACCCCGGTTGAGGTAGTGGCATGCGGTGTAGATCGTTGTGCGAACCATCTTGTTGTTCTCGAGTTCCTTGGCAGCGTGTTGGGCGGGGTCCTTGGCCACGTGGCACTTTTTTCCAATGTGTGCCTCGTCATTGAGGATGTAACCGTCAAACGGGTCGCAGAGAGTGAAGTGATCGAAGCCAATCTTGATGGGTTTCTTGGTTTGGTAGAACTTGATCTTGAATCTACCGGTGTACGGAGTCATGGACTCTTCTATACAGAGAACTGTTCCCGGGTTACTGCACTTGAGGAATGCCTGGTTGATGGCCTCCATCATCGGTCGCACATTCATTATTGCGTCTATGTCCTTCTTGGCCTTCTGCTCTTCCATGGCTTTTCTGGTTGTGGGCGATGCAGTCTGCGTATCGGTACCGGTGACTGACGGTTCTTCGGACAGCCAAAAGTTGTTCCAAATTTGATTAAACCTCGTGTTGGTCATGGTCGACCTGATGGAGTGATTTCCCAGGACTGGCGACGTGGACCAATACTGCGCAACCTCCGGCAAGTCGTTGTAGCCCATGATTACCAGTATTCCTATGAAAGCCAGAAACTCGTCTTTCGTCAATGATACCCACATGGAAGTGGGATGTAGTTTTTTCCGTTTCGGCAACGTTTGGCAAACAGGCGTGGTGGTCGTTACTACTGGGTCTTGGCTGGAGTTGGAACTGGAAGTGGAGTCTGCTCGTTCCCCTGGCTGAAGGACTTGCGACGAGACGACCGTTGATGATGTCACCTAGGCAGCTAGCTCTTGGCTAGAGTTGGAAGCGGACCCTGCTTCTTCTCTATGGATTTGCGATGGCTGGATCGGTGACGTTGATGACGAGGACTGACTGGCTCCTGAGTGTCTTATCCACCTCTGAGCAGATCTTCTCTAGTACCAACCATCCTGTGCTCGGATGTTCTGGGGGTTGTCCTGTGCTCGGATATTCTGGCGGTGCTCCTGTGCTCGCATCTTCTGCCGGTTCTTCTGTGCTCGGATCTTCTGTGGGTTGTACTGGTGGAGCGCTTGGCTGAGACTGTTGTTTGCTGAAACGGCTATTTACATATTGGGCTACCCTGGCGCATCGCATCTTCTGGAGGTAGCCCCTTCGTCGAGGCAATAATAGTTTTCTTTTCTGGCCCGGGGGGTGGCTCGAGAAACATCGGTGGCGGGTCTGGTATTACTGGGAACATTTTACTTCTGCAGATCTTGTCGTACAGTACGACTTGCCAACGTCGTTTCAAGGCTTCTAGTTTACTTGGTTGTAGTGACGGTGGTGGTTATTGTGGGGGTGGCGGCTCTGCTACGTTGGTTGTCTTTGTGGTGGCTCTTTCGTCCTCCTCCTTCCTCTCCGACGAAACGATTCAGGTTATGTCCTCAGATTCATTACAATGCCTTATTAGTGTATTTGAAAGACCCTGGGTGATTAGAACAACTCTTCTTTTTGTTCGTCTCATTGGTGGGCATGGCTGCGATTTTGCGACTTTAGCTTTTGGCTTGCAGTTTTGGCTGGACCGTAGTCCTCTGGTTGACGAGACCTTCTCTGAAGGTGTGGGATGGCGTACTAGGAGAGACCAACTGGGCTCATATGTGGGCGACGTCACTTCTGATGACTGCAGCGTCGGACAACGTGGCATTGGCATGGGAATAGTGGGCAAAATTTCTGTTAAGGTTGGAGGTCGTGGTGGACTGTCTGGGTGCGGGATAACAGGATGCGATTGCACCACGCGGAAACAGCAGCCGGTCGTGAAGGGCAATATGTCGAAGATTGCCAGACACTGCTAGTGATCATCAATTGTGAGGTTTTTGATAAAGCTTTGTGCCTGTGATGCGAATATGCTGATTGGCATCGGATATTAGGAGCAAGACGGACAAACCCACGCCTAGCTGCCGGGCATGCGGGTTCGAGACCAAAAATAAACAAAAAAGGCAGAAAACAACACGAGAAAGCAGTGGCAGCATGATTGTGGGATGGAGAATGGAATTTCGAAGGGCACAGCTGATCCATGGATTTGTTACGTGGATTCCAGTTTGCTGGACGTTCCCGAAACAGTGTTGCCAAATGGTTATGCTGGGCCAAGAAACCCATTGTTTATCCCTTTAAGTCATGTATTATACCTGGAGATTTTTCTTACGTCTCATATGTATGTTGCATCTGTCATGGGACTCTAACCATCATTCACTTGGTGTAGAAACAAGGACGCTGACCACTATGCTCTTGCTGCTCGCCTTGCTCGAGCCCCCTCACAAAGATTGCAGTGCTAATTGGGATTTAGTTTTTCACCCATCTAGTAGTTGGCACATTTTTTGTTAGTCGTGACTGAAGGGCTTCACTGGCCCAGAAAAACATTGTTGATCCCTTTAAGTTTTGAATCGATCCTGGTACCCCTATGTATGTTGGGTCAGATATCGGAGTCGAACAGACATAAACTTCGATTGGAGACGATGATGCTATCCACTGGACTGTGCTGCTTGATTTGCACGGGGGCCTCCTCACAAAGCTTGCAGTACGAGTTTGGACTTAGTTTTATGCACATCTAGTAGTTGTCTCATTTTATATTTTGCAATTGAATATAGAAGTTAACCTAGGCCAAGAAAAAAATTGTTTATCCCTGTAAGTCAAGAAGTACTCTTGGTGATTTTTGTAAAGTACCATATTTATGTTGGGTCTGATACAAGACACGTACCGTCGTTCACTTGAATTGGAGATGAGGACTCTGACTACTAGGCTGTTTCTGCTCGCCTTGCTTGGGGTCCCGAAACAATGCATGCTGTGCTAGTTGGGACTTACCATTTCTCCTATCCAGCAGGTGTCATATTTTGTTGTTAGCCAAAACTGAACGGGTTATGGTGGGCCAAGAAAACAATGTTCATCCCTTTAAGTCACGATTTAATCCTGATTGTTTCTTAAGGCCAATATGTGTATTAGGTATGACACAGAACACGAACCGGTATTCACTTGATTTGGAGACGAGGACACTGACCACAAGGCTATTGCTGCTCGCCTTGCTCTGGGTCCCCAACACAAATCTTGCAGTGTGAGTTGGGACCTATTTTTCGCCCATTTAGTAGTTGTCACATTATTTTGTTATCCATGACTAAAGAAGTTACTCTTGGCCGAGAAAACATTATTCATCTTTTAAAGTCTCGAATTAGTCACGGTGTTTTTTTAAGTCGATATACATGTTAGCTCTGACACAGGACACGAACCGGCATTCATTTGGTTTGGAGACGAGACGCTGAACACCCGGGTGTTGCTTCTCACTGTCTATGGGTGCCCCCTCACAATGCGTGGAATGTGAGATGGAACTTAGGTTTGCGCTAAGTTTGTAGTTGTCATATTTTTTGGTTAGCTGTGACTGTAGGGGTTATGCTTGGCCAAGAAAATATTGCCTATCTCTTCAAGTCATGTATTGAATTTTTTAACTCCCACAGGTGTGTTGAGCCTGTCTCAGGACTCAAACCTGCATATACTTGGTTTAGAGACAAGGACGGTGACGACTGAGCTCTTGCGACTAGATTTGCTTATAGGCCGACTCGCAGAGTTTGCACTGTGATCTGGGACAGAGATATCGCTCATCTTATAGTCGTCACGTTTTTTTGTTACCGTGACTGAAGGGGTTCTGTTAGGCCAAGAAAAGCATTGTTTTTCCTTTTAAGTCACGTACTAATCCTGGTGAATTTTTTTAAGTCTTATGTATGTTGTGAGTGTCATGGGACACGAAACGGCGGTCACTTGGTTTGGAGATGAGGACGCTGATCTCCGAAGTGTTGCTGCTTGCTTTGCTTGCCCCTCACAACGCGTGCAGTGCAAGTTGGAACTTAGGTTTTTGCCTATCTTGTAATTGTCACATTTTTTGGTTATCTGCGACTGAAGGGGCTATGCTGGGCCAAGAAAAACATTGTTTATTCCTTTAAGTCATGTATCAATCCTGGTGATTTTTCTTAAGTCCTATATGTACGTACGTTGTGTCTGTCATAGGACTCAAACCTGCATTCACTTGGTTTGGAAAGGAGAACCCTGACCACTGGGTTCTTGCAACTAGCTTTGCTCGCAGGCCACCTCACAAAGCTTGCAGCGTGAGTTGGGACTCAAATTTTTCGCCCATCTAGTAGTTATCACATTTTTTTTTGTTAGCTATGTCTGAAGAGGTTATGCAGTTCCAAGAAAACCATTCTACATCCCTTTAAGTCACGGATTTATACTAGTGATATTTTTTATAGTCCCATACGTATGTTGGGACTGTCATGGGTCTCGAACCGGTGTTCACTTGGTTTGGAAACGAGGACACTGATCTCCGGGGCGTTGCTGATCGCTCTGATTGGGTGCCCTCTCACAACGCGTGCAATGCGAGTTGGAACTTAGGTTTGCCTATCTTGTAGATGTCACATTTTTTGGTTTGCTGTGACTGAAAGGGTGAGGCTGCGCCGAGAAAACATTTTTTGTCCCTTTAAGTCATGAATTAATCCTGTGATTTTTCTTACGACCCATATGTATGTTGAGTTTGTCACAGGACTACAACCGGCATACACTTGATTTGGATATGACGACACTGACCTCTATGCTCTTTCTGCTTGCTTTGCTCGGGCCCCCCTCACAAAGCTTGCAGTGCGAGTTGAGATTTAGTTTTTTCGCCCATCTAGTAATTATCACATGTTTTGTTAGCCTTAACTGATGGGGTTCTGCAAGGCCTAAAAAAATTTGTTTATCCTTTTAAGTCACAGATAATCCTGGTGTTCTTTATAAAGTCACCTATATATGTTGGGTCTATCAGAAGACTCGAACCAGCATTCGCTTGCTTTGGAGACGATGACACTGAGTACTGGGCTGTTGCTCCTCGCTTTGCTTGGGGCCCCCTCACAAAGGTAGCATTGCAACTTGGAACTTGGTTTTTCGCCCATCTAGTAGTTGTCATATTTTTTGTTAGCTGAGACTGAAGGAGTTATGGTGGGCCAAGAAAGCAATGTTCATCCCTTTATGTTATGAATCGATCCTGGTGATTTTTTTAGTCTCATATGTATGTTGGGTGTGTCACGGGAATCAAACCAACATAGACTTGGATTGGAAACGATGACACTAGCCACTGGGCTGTTGCTGCTTGCTTTGCTCTGGTGCCTCCTCACAAAGCTTGCAATGCGAGTTTGGACTTAGTTTTTCGCACATCTAGTAGTTGTCACATTTTACTTTTACCTGTGACTGAATAAGTTCAAAAAACATTGCTTATCCCTGTAAGTCAAGAATTAATCCCGGTGATTTTTTTAAAGTACCACATGTATGTTGGTTCGGATACAGAACATGAACTGGCAGTCAATTGATTTGGAGATGAGGACATTGACTACCAGGCTGTTGCTGCTCGCCTTGCTTTGGGTCCTTACTGTGTGAGTTGGAACTTACTTTTTTGCCCAACCAGTAGTTGTCATATTTTTTGTCAGCCGAGATTGAAGGAGTTATGGTGGGCCAATAAAACAATGTTCATCCCTTTAAGCACGAATTATTGCTGAAATTTTTTTTAAACCCAATATTTGTGT
>JAHWFP010089354.1:58873-77104 GCA_023313725.1 Lithobius niger
ATGTACTGGGTTTAGAACTGTAAATCAGGGCTTAGGTTAAGGATTAGGTTAAGTATTAGATTTTAAGTTGTAGATGTGAGCGTATGACTTTCAGGTCTGTAAGCTCAAGTAAGCAATAAAGTAAAGTAAAAACGTAATGCAGTAAGGACAAACGTATTTATTATTGTTGGAAGCTGTCAAACGATTAAAGTCCTTGATGTAACAGTAGTGCTGTCCTTGGACTAATAACAATTTCACTTCAGACAGTTCGTTGTTTACTAAGATGAAGAGAGAAAATGGGTTTGTCTTCATATCCATATAGAAAGATAGCAACGTTATTTTGGGCTTCAAACATCGGTATGTCATGTGTAGGAATAGGAAAACGAATTCCATTTAAATTCAGAGTATTTTCATACCGACTATAATGTTCGATTTGGTTGGGGTTACGAGGAGATGGATGGAGTCCTGCCAAGACTAAATAAATGAGGCATTTATTATCGAAACAATTCACATTAACACTGCTTTCTTATTAGACAAATACTTGTCCAATAAAACGGTATTGCAACCACCTGTGTGTGTGTGGTGTATTTTCAAATATGTACATCACAACGTACAATTTTAGAGTATACCCATCATGACCCGAATTGGTAAAGTACATTCAACTGGAGTAAAATTCTGGCAATTACCTCAATAATTTCGCGTTCTATGTTGTCTGATGTAAGAACGTTAACGCCCGGCTGCAGACGTACACAGGCATGGAAATAACTTCATCCTCCTCATACCCAGGCTTCTCCAACAACAAACTCAGACACAACAAAAATTTAAATTCTGTGTGTCGACCTTGTAGCAACGCGAACAACTGTTCCAGGAAGTGACGAAATGAGGAAAAATATTCCTAAATGTTTACTATTGAAAACGGTTGGAAGAAACTGTGGAAAGCAGAGGCTCGTACTTTCAACGACCTTACATTTTCTTGTAAAAATGTTGAATGACGCAGAACATTATGGCGCACAAACTCATCTTCCATATTAAAAGTGATTCTACAGGAAGAACAGGCGATGAGGTGTTGTCATTGGTGGCATTTCAAGTTGATACCTGCAGTAGCCTAAAGTAAGCGTTACAGGTATCACAAATGAAAGGACTTGGTGGGTGGAGCATTCGTAAGTGCCTAGATAAATTTGCAGCAGTGGTGTACGTCCCTTCGCTCTCTGTACACTGGTGAAGCATTTTTATAAGAAATAAAAGATAAAACATGTAGAGCCAAGCAACCAACACGTCCGCTTATAGGCCTATATTAAGAAAATAAAATAAAATAAACACACAAATTAAAAAAACAAAGCACAAACAAACACTGACATTTTCACAGCTAATTTTATTGGCCTAAGGCCTTTACAAATTTATACACAAACTGATCAGGGTTCATTTTACCTTTAAGAGCTGTTACAATGATACGGCAGTGCCCCAAACACCTCATTTAAATAAAATAAATACAATAATGTCCGCACATTCGAGTATTGAAGGCTTGAAACTGTAGGTCGTTACTCCACCACTTTTTAGAGCAACGTTTATTCAAGTAATTAACGGTCGAATTTGACAAGGGTGGCAGGCCGTAGGAATTCAAATATTTGCACGTGCTTAAACCAATCCAGTGACTACCAGGCCTCTCTCAAGTTTCCAAATTGATGACCCTCTATCCGGCAAGGTTCGGCAAGTGATTTGAAGGAAATGTTCCCAAGAACAAAGCACACCTAAGTCTCAAAATGACGTTGATTTCGGAGGTGATCATTACATAGACAAAACGTTTCTTCTTTCGTCAATTTCCAAAATGGTTTCGTGTTCGTCATGAGTCAAAATGGTAACAATTTGAGGTAAAGCTGCAGAAAATATCAGTTCAATTCTCTCAACACCATTTTTCACTAGGGACACGTGAGAGGTATCGTCGGCATGGTGGTCCACGGTGAGGTCGAAGCAGAAAAAACATTAGGGAACACGTCGTAAGTAATACCATTCCCACTAGTATGAAAAGACATGCTTAAACCGCTATACATCGACATGTAAGCGTTATGTTATGGTTGTCACCATAGTCAAAAGTGAGTGGCTTTCCATTAAATATTTCACCATCAACAGAAAGGGTTATAGAATTGAGTCCAAAGTTATCATCACAGAATGGACCGTTCGCGTACGTGCCATTGTAAGCTATGTGTCTCGTCACGCCGACGATTACTCGACTAGGAACATTTTCATTAAACGGATTATTCACCTGTCCGCTTCTCACCCCCTGTATCAAGGTGTGGGTCCTTAGTTCAGTCTTCCCATATGGATATTTTGCTGATGAAGAATCGGCTAGCTTGTGAGCGTGCGCCAATATAATGTTTGAAGAAGATGTTACGTCGCGTACGTGTAGTGAAGCATTTAGAAACTCAATAGTAGCATTGACATTGATAACTATACCAGCGGCGTTCAAATATAAAGGGAAGAGGGCTCTATGGGGACGAAATGAAACTTTATTTCTGTATTGTTTAAAACCAGTCTAGGTTGCATGGCTAGATCGTGATGGACTCAACCAATTAATTCTAAGAGAGTACTTTCGGTGATATGTCCTTGCCTTTCGGCAAGTGTACCCCACCCGACCGTGCACAGTGTTTTTTGCTTCGGTAGAATAACTCAGCAGCGTTTGCAGGAAAGGTTTAAAGCTGCAAATGTCGTTGGTGCTACCCCCTAATTTTCCATTAAAAAATATCTACTTGATAAAATATAGATTGTTGCCATGATTAGACACTTTGACTTAAGTACTTTGGTCAGCCATCAATTGGGTTCCGTCACCAGCGATCAAACGTACCTTCAGGTAAAATAAAGTCTGGGACAGGTCCACTTAACTTTTGTTTCCGGGTACGGTAAAGTGCACAACTTGATCAACCGCAACTGGTGCCACTGGTCGGTATTCTTCATATTTGGTCTTTTGAATAGAAATATGCGTGAGTTGCACAGAAAACAGGTCCAGAGGGCTCAACAAACATTTGTGGGAAGATAGGCTAAGAACGCTCAAGATGGCGGCTGAATAATCACATGTCTGCTGGCGAGAGCACAGGTTTATGTAGAGGCCCTCCACCTCTTCACCCCTTAATCTAAAACTATTTTAATAGCGACCTTCCTTTTTTGTTGGTCGTTTTACCTTTGCCCAAATTTTTACGTTTTATCTTCATGCAGGGACCCTCAACCCCAACCCCTTTGAAGTTTTTTTTCCAATGTCACTCATTACGTCTTTGGTAGTTTCGTTTAATCGATCTTTAGCAGCGTCTTGAACGTGTTTTCCAGCTAAATAATCGGCTGCTATACCAATGCTGGTGCTTAGGGCTTTTCTACCAAAATAGCTACCCATGCTTCTTAAAAAGAGCATGGCTATACATCTTAAAGAGCTAAATAAACTGCCGATTCTGTGCTCGGCTTGGGAATGCCTGCCGGCCAGGACGTAGATCTCGCCTCCCACCTGACCGGTGTAATAATTAGTATACGGACATGAATACCTCGTGGTGACATCACAATGAGGCCTACCTACCCTTTTATAGGTCTCAGATGCAAGCTAACGACGACACAACCAGAGGGACCGAAAGGAATGGGAGCGCCAGTATCTATTCTGATGTCTATGTTAATATCATGTGTAGTTTCAGTTAATAAAGGATAACAATGCAGCCTGTAACATGCTGTGTTCGCATCTTCCTCTTGTTCACCATCGACGTTACGATCTGCAGCAAAGGTGCTTTAAAGTAACCTACAAGTTGAGGCGTAATAATATTGGTGTACAAACATAAAGATTTAATAGAGCTGTTCTAATAATCCTGCACGGATCTCCAAAATGGTAAAGAGTGACGAATCCAAATAAAATCAGAGTTCTTAAATCCAAATTTTACAACTAAGCTACACGATAAAATAATATAAGTATTCCATCTGTCGGATTGCCACAGTCTAATTTCAAACTTTCTGTACCTTTTATTATAGGCTAGTCTAGGAAGGGGGAGTTCCCCAGCCGATAGCTTGGCTTCGCCTCTACTTCTGAACGCTTTAATTTCGTCGTTAATATCCGGGGCTAAATCATCCACAGTTCCGTAATAGGGCCCGGAATTATGCACTTTAACTTTTAAATTAAAACATTAGAGTGTTGATTCACTAGACTCGCTTCATCTCCGTCGGTCAGTTATGTCGTATTTTGATTAGTATTAAAATGGTTGGGAAAGACCATTTGACACAAGGCTAATTCGTACTGTTTCCCCAAACGGATCGGTTCGGTTAATTGCACGTTATAGTTTTGTGAGGTATTTTTTGGATATATATCTAGAGACGCATTGCTGGGAAGATACAAATAAATTCCGTCATTCATATTTAAATCGTTACTAGATCGGTAACCCAAGAATTAAAAAAATTGGGGTAGCCTAACCACTTGATGAAATATTCTGTGCGTCCCTGACGTTTCCTGGTACTGAGCACACGTTCGACTTTATACACCTTCGGGGATTTACCGATTGTAATTCTTGCTCATATCAAGTACCCAAAATATAGCTCACTGTATAAGTATGAATGGGATGTTTACGATTTTGGCCTTTAATGTACACAATCTCGTCCAATTAATTTGGAGTGAAACCTTTATCAAACACCCTAGTTCTAGGGCACATTCTAATTGGCTCACCTACAGCAAAGCCCCCACTGCCCCCGTATAAATTGGTGAAAACCTCTCTCTTATTACCTTCGTTTACCTGTATCAGTTTCATTTGAATGGACCTATGATACGAACAGTTATAAGTGTGCATTTTATCTTCTATATATCTTTTAGTGGTGTTTAGGGTATATATATCTTTTTTTGGTGTTGGCGTGTAAATAACGAATGATTCTCGTGCGCAGCGTTTGGCTGGGCAGAATTTTATATTTTCGTTTTGTGTGACGTATGGTGTACATTAAACCTCTTAAATACCCTGTTTAATGGACCCTTTAGGAAGTCAATTCCACGGTCGGACCACCCGGACACCGGCACACTTTTTCTATTAATTAATTCTGTTAACCATTCGGCAACACTGTTTCAGGAGTGTCCAGCAAATTGGAATCCATGCAAAACATCCATTGATCAGCTTTTCCCTCGGAAATTCCATTCTCCATCCCACAATCACCCTGCTACTGCTTTCCCATGTTGTTTTCTGCCTCTTTTGGTTTTTTGGTCCAGATCCTGTATGTCGGGCAGCAAGGCGTGGGCTTGTCCGTCATGCTCCCAAATTTCCGAAGCCAAACACCATGTTCGCATTAGTGTCACACGTATTTATCGATACCCACACAATTGATGATCACCTGCAGTGTCTGGTGTTTCCGGCCTGTTGGCCTTCACAACCGGCCGCGGGGTCCACCGCGTTATACAATCGCATCCTGATATCCCGCACCCGGATGCGGGTTCTGTGGGTTTTGCACAATATTGCACAAGGATGCGTCTTCTGGCAACTACTTCATGATCTTGCATACATTTGGGCAGATGCAAATCTGTAATGGTCACGCGTAGCCGTATATAATGCCTTACCCACCGCATGCGAGTCATTTCTTCGACCAGAAGGGGGCAGACAGGATGACAGGCAGCAGCAATGGATGACTTTCTCAGCTACCCCATAGTAGAGAAGTCTAGAACCGGCAAGACTCGGTGGCAACTTCATTGGGTTTGGAGTGAACAGCTAAGCGAGTACCAAGACAAGAAAGGTTTCTTCGGACCTCCAATGGGCTACATCGGCCGATGCAACAAGAAGAGCAAGGAGTTGGATTTTTTCATGGAATTATTTGGGGAGACAGCAGATTTCATAGTGAGGAAGACAAACCAATTCAAGGAAGAGAGGGCCAGCAATGCCAAACGCAGCAAACAGAACGTCAAGTCAACCACCAGACCTGTACCGAAAGATGATGGAGGGACTTCCAGTCATGGGGAGCCACCGACCATCTCTGCCAAGCACTCCACGGGTCGACTGAAGTACTTCTAAAGGAAATGCTTCTAAACTGAAGTGCTTCTAATGGAACTACTTCTAAACTGAAGTAGTTCTAAAATCGAAAACAGACGACTGGAACTAGTTCTAAAGGAAGTATTTCTAACCTGAAGTACTTCTAAAGTGGAAAACAGACGATTGAAGTAATTCTAACGGAACTGCTTCTGAACTGAACTACTCCGAAAGGAAGTACTTCTAAACCTGTTGGCTCCTCCTACGAGAGATAAGTCAGTCTGGAGCCACTCCCCTCCACCCTTCACGTCATCATTCCTTTCTCCCAACAAAGAAAGTAGGACAGCAAGCCACTAGATGGCGCAGTATACCCGGTTAAAAACATTTATCGAATTGACCGTCGTGTTTACTATTGAAAATGTTGTGATGAGCTGAAGCTTTTGCAATGAGTTTAATGGTATTATTGAGATCTAGAGGAAGGGACTGTTTCGGTTTGTGCTCTCTATTTAAAACGTAAAGCACAACAGCACTTAAACAGATGCAATTTTCTCAATTGTACATTTGATTATTTCAATTAAAAATCATCCAAATTTTACCCGTGTACATTTCAACAAGTGAAACTTCAATCATATAACCCTCTTTTTTACGGCACACTTGACGTTTTGTTAGTAATTTATTCTTGAAAGCAAAGTAAATCATTATAGTTTCATTTGTAATTCACCCAGTAAACGCTAACAAACAAAGACTTAAAAAAACTTAACATTTAGCTGCTTAAAGTCAGCACCGTTTTCAGGAAGAAAATATACATTCTAAACTAGAAAGGTATTTATTTGGAAACGCGTACGTAAATAAATGTATTGTGTTCTCATTTTATGATTGAAAACTGATTTAAATTAAGGCAAGAGGACAAGAAGCCAACGGATGGTGCAGCTCTCCTGAAAGTGTAGGGCTTTAAAACTATTTCATTTTAGAAGCGGTGAATTTCATTGCACGCATTTGTGATTTGAAAGTTTCGTGTGCAATAATAGTGTGGTGAATGAGTTTGGACGTATGCAGAATGTGAAATCTAAATAAAAGTGATGTAATCAATTCCTCTAATGTTAAGGACAGACATGAGTGCTAAATGGTTTACTCGTAATTTTGCATTGAAGTGTTCTAAGAATTTATTATAAAAATATAATACCGAAAATATTACTTTGCATTACAGCAGACGTAAGTCCGAAATAAGATATACGGTCAAGTTCTAAATGCAGGTCAGGAATAAAAGTCCATGTAAAGAAGTCCACCACAAAACGTCAAAAATACTTGGGAAAAAATATGATGATTAAAAATGTATGGAGGTAAATTTCTGGAAGAAAATATCCCGGGATCATTTTGGCAGAAAGAAAGATCCATGGAAACAAAAACGCGGGTTAATAAATTCTGCTGGGAGGAACAGGAACGGAAGTCAATGAAAAAAAAATTATTTGTAGAATTAAAAAAAAAAATTATTATGCGTTTTTTTTTAAAGAAATGTAAGTTTTCAAATTTTTAACCTCCGTTGAAGAGATAATTGCACTAAGCCTCCCCCTTCGCTTCCCTGAAGCTGTCCTCGATTCTTCCAGTAAATGCTTCATTTTTTACAAAAAAAGAGAGAGGGAAACAAAAAAATTACTTCGTCGCCTTTGACATTGCGGGACGATGTTGTCGTGAATGGTATTTGTTACGGGGGTAAATCACTGTATTATGCCAGTTGCTTTGGGTCAGATTTTTGCAGGCAGGGTACAAGTTCTGTCAGGGAACGTCTTTCATCGCCCCCCCCCCCCCCCCCCGGACTCTTCTTCTTCACCCTGCTTTTCTGCAGACATTTTTACCCAGGAATTATTATTATTATTATTATTATTAGGAAGTAAGGCGAATAAAGCAAAGGCCGGACGGACAAGTCTTCTCGTCAGTTTTCAAGGAGTCACACGAACCCTCAATTACTTACGCTGTAGGTCTGTACTAAGCACACTAAAAGTATGGTTTTTACGATTTATCAGCGATGTCGGTTAGAATGAAATGACCAATCAGACCTATCGTGTTTTAACGTAAAAACTGTAAAAACATGTGACTACAACAGTAAGGTTTCACGTGAACTAATTAACAATCAAACTGGTCGTTCAGAGTCCCTTAACTCCGGAATGGCTCGGTCAATTGATAAATTGGTTTATTTGAATATGAAAGCCAAGATAATTTCCGGCTTGGATCACTTTTCAGATTTTAGGCAGGTGTAGTAGTTTTTTTCTGAAACGGTGTCACATAAGAACAAGAACAACAAGTGAACAGTTTTCAAATTTAAGAGTGGCTCCTACTTTTACTCTTGCACAGAATTGCAGAATTTTTGGTATAAATATACCTTCCATACTTATCTACTATCTGGCCAAGTTTAGTTGAAAAGCATTGAACAGAAACAGAGATGCTAATACTTTTAGTTTTGCTAAAGTGAGGACTTCAATCATATACATATTCGGCTATCGCCCAGTATGATACAAATGCAAACCTATTACTAACGTAAACCTAATGGGAAAAAAATTGGGACCCTAGTACTGGCTTTTTGGCTTTTCATCTCGTAACTTCTTGGAAAAATAAATTTGAAATCACTTGGCCAAAAATTTGTGACATCTCTCAAAAACAAAACTTGTAAGGATTCCCGCCAAACATTTTTGCAGTTTGAAGTCATTTTTTTAAAATTCTGTGAATTAATTTTTAACTTATGGTAATGTTTATGACTATACAGCTTCCGCATGCGCCCTGTGGCCCCGTTAAGCTGAAAAAAACACGAATATGGGAGAGATAGCTGCTGAGAAAATGATTAAATTATACATTTGTCGTTTGGCTATTATGTCAGGGGTTAAATAATGAAGCGATATGGAAGAGTGAGAGCAGCACTTAAAATAAAAAAAAAAACTCAGACAAATATGAAAAAAGAGTTACAATACATAAATTAAAGCGCACACAAACATACATACGCACACACACACACACACACCACACACACACACGCACACACACACACACACACACACAGAGTTGATACGAGCGAAGTCGAGAAGACACGGTTCAGCCGATCGTCTTGAAATAATGACGGTTGGAAAGATCACGAAATGGCGATTCAGATAGTGTATTTGAAGATTGAAATCCGTCAAGGTTACTCAAAGTTACAGCGAAAAGAGTACTTTCCCTTTCTTTATTAGCATTACCACACTCGTTGACATGTCTGGATGTAATGGCTTGGTGCATTACCAGGAATTCTTTTACCATTTTATTAGTGAATTTGACATTTTTTTTTATTTTGAAGCTTGTATTTGTGCCAGTCACTTGAAAAAAAAACCACGTCTGCAGTGTCATTTCATTCCCACCTGCCAAATTTCAACATGCTAGGTTGAATAGTTTGTCTGTAATCTTGTTCTGCAGCAACTCATATCACATTCACATGCTAATTAGTATGTGAATGTGGTATGAGTTGCTACAGAACAAGATTACAGAGCAACTATTCAACCTAGCATGTAGAAATTTAGCAGGTGGGTATGATATGACCCTGCGCAGACATGTTTTTTTTTCAAGTGACTGGCACAAAATTAAAAATCTCAAAACGTAAATATTCCAAACGACAGATTGCTTTTTAACTTACTTCAAAGAAGTTAAGGCTGAACTGTTGTTTCTTGACAAAAAAATCTAATTTGTTAAGAAACCAGGAGTTGGTGACCTAAAAATATGTTTAAATAAAATTAACGATAGCTTAAAGAAAGAAAAAAAAGGAAAGCTACGGGATTCGAACTGGGCACCTCCCTTACGCCGCCATCATACCCACTGCACCACGCTCAGACACAACAAGACCCATGTCTGAGTTGCTAGTTTTTTTCAAGCATCAAGAAGTGACAGAGGTATCCCCAAATTTGAGAGGGGCACATTCATAATTTCAAGAGGTCCAGAAAAGGCCCTGTAAAGGGTTTGTAGGAGGTAGTTAGGGGGTAGATGATGTAGGGAATAACTGGGGAAATTGGCACCCCAGACAATGTTTTTGGCTAATTTTCATTGAATTTGGGCCACATTTAGGACGGAAGGGGAAACTAAATGTCCCAGACAATGGTGGGTCCACTTTTGAACCAATATTTAAATGAGGCAGGAGTTGTGGGTCATAGGGGGTTTGCCCCAAAACTAACCCAAAATATTACCCTGGGTCATAGGGGGTTTTCCCCAAAACTAACCCAAAATATTACCCTTTTCACAATGTTAGACCAATGATTCCTTGCTGGCACCCTTGCCCTAGACACCTTCTCAGCGTGAATGCCAAGCACACACTGACTGGTCACGTGATTTTGCTCAAAAACCCCTGGCATATTAATTCCCCTTTAAAACCTAACTACCCACCACCCCTTGGAATTACAGCCAAATTTCAAAAACTAAAACATTGTCAAAAGTTGCAACAAAATGGCGACTAATTTATGCACAATCGAAACTGACCAATGGCAGGACAGGAGACATATTTTTGACCAATGAAAACTCTCGATTCAATTTGGAAGAGTCCATTCTTGGCGGCCATTTTCCTTACTGAAAATGAACAAAATGGACGCCCATTATGGTTAAGGCAAGTTACTTTCAAGCCTTTCGTACAGCTTCCAGTTTGGTTCTGCAGGAACAAGCTAGCTTTCAGTACCAAAGGTGGTGGGTTCGAACCCCAGCGTGGCTAATTTTTTCTTGTCAATTCTTGGTATCTAAATAAATAAACATTTCTTTTCAAGCGTCTACTGTCTCTTTCCCCTGGGTTTGTGGCTAAGGCTCTTTTCTTCAATCCCGATCTTGTGGGTTTGATCCCCAGAGCAGCTGTATTTTTCCCCTATCAGTTCTAAGACTTCAAATACAAAACAACGGCCTTATTTCCAAGTATCGACCATCTATCCCCCTTGGGTTAGTGTCTGAAACTGTGGCCTTCCCTCCAGAGGTCCTGGGTTCGTTCCCCAGAGTGGCTGTATTTTTTCCCGCCAATTCTAAATCTCCAAATATCAAGTAACAGCCTTGTTTTCTTGTATTGACAGTCTGTTCCCTTGGGCCGGTGGCTAAGACTGTGGTCTTCCGTCCAGTGGTCCTGGGTTCGAACCCCATGCTGGGTAGCTTATGTTAAGACCAGTTACTTTCATACAGAATCCAGTTTGGTTCTGCAGTAACATGCTAGCTTTCAGTGGGTTCGATCCCTAGAGGGGCTGTTTTTTTTCCCTTTCAAAGCTAAATCTCCAGATGCCCCAATACCACCCCGTTTTTCCAGTATTGACTGTCTATTCCTGATGGCTCTGGTTTCTGGTTTCCTTTCTAGAAATCCTGGGTTCAATCCCCAGCGTGGTTGTTTTTTTCCCTTTGAATGCTAGTCCCCAGATACCAAATGTTACCATTATTTTCGATTGTTTACTGTCCATTAGTGTTGGTTTCTTTTGCTTAGGTTATTGTTAATTTAGCCTAAGTTACACATGCCAGAAATCAACCAAGTCAAGACAGACAGGTTTGTTAATGGTGGAAACGGAGGAGACCTGCTCTAATGCCTGCAACTGAGGAGCTGGCTTTAAAATAACACAGAATAATCAAAACAGAAAAAAGGGTGCATCACTATTCCTTAAAAGTTGTCCTACACATGGCTGCGCCATTGAAATTAATGTAGAGTTATTTTTTTAAAACTTGCGTTTTTTCAAGGTAAGTGAGGAGTATGTTTTACACAGTGTATGTACTGAAGGTTTTTTTTTATAAGACTTGGACAAAGACAACCTTAAAAAATATAGACTTCTCAAATTCGTTACCAGAGAAGTAGTATTTCTGGTAACGAAAACCCCTACCAAGAAAAAAATTGTAGGCTTAATAGACGAAATTACATCTTATTGTCACGGATTGATGTGACTACACACATTTAACCTCACGACACTACCTCAAATCTCTTAACAGTAGCCCACTGAGGGTTTTCCATGAGGTTTGCAATTGGGGGTTTCCATAAAATTAAAAAAAGAGCAGGTTTTCTTCATTATACGTGTTTCGTCTTTCATGAACAAACATCATCACAACTTTATTCTAAGCACTAAACCATTCGTTTTCACACACCTATGCATTTTACATCCTGAAGCGAGCAGCCACTGTCTCAACAAATTTGCTGCAAAGTTTTCCAACAGTGGTGCCACCACACCTATTTTTACTACTGAAGCGAGGAGCAATGGACCTCTAACCATACACATCTGTGTAAACCCAACCGGTTATTTTGAGGGAAACTGAGGAGCGATCGCTGTTTTGCTCGGGAGTTTTTCTGACAACATCGTTTGACACGATATGCTGTTTTCTGATTGGATCCTGAACTGAGGACCTCCTAGGTTTAGTCCTGATCCTCGGTTGAGGGGTGTGTATAGGGGGTTATTCTCCTCAGTTTCCACCAAACACAAACACATACACGCACACACACACACACACACACACACACACGCACATTTGAAAGTCTGGCTCGCTCCCGCTCCTCCTTGTTTCCTCTGGTCATGCCTTGACGGTGTTAGGGGTGGACCAGAGTGGCCATGACCCCCCGAAATATTCCCCCCCTTCCACCAACACTCGGGCCATCACTTGAAAATAAAATTTAAAAAAACTTGCAGGCTAAACTTGAAATGAATGTATAAACTGAGCTTTTATTTTTTATGTACCATATTCATTTATTGATTAATTATTTCTGCAGCAACTGTTCAATATATGTGTAGCCTAATTTATTTTGCATGTTTATGGGGCGTATTTTACAAAACGATCGGAGTGCATTGAATCTTACGTTATGTTCAATAAAGACGGAAATCCAAAGGGCACATCTGTTTTAAATAAATACAGATGCAAACCTATTTACGTTATCTTTTGGATATGTCAGACTGCCTGAGCGAGGAATCGAAACCACGACTTTTGAAACAAAGCCATACCGTGTCAGTATGGCTCAGCAGTCGGCCTTTGGTTTCAAAGGGCGTGGGTTCGATACCCCTCTCAGGCAGGTTGACATATAAGTCCAAAAAGCTACGTAAATAGGTTTGCATCTGTATTTATTTAAACCGGAATAAGAGTGCCTAATTCGGTTGCCTTGTAAAAAAAAGTCCTCGGCCCATTCTGTTTCCAGATGTGCCCTCTGTCACTCCCCCCCCCCCTTCCCTCAAACGATCCAATCCTGCATGCACTGGTTAAATGTAAATCATATCAAAAACCAAAACTGGTAAAAGGAGTCGCCAAGTTCCGTATGGTTCCACCCTTCAAAGGAGTGATATCAACACCAAAACATTCGCCAAGGCTAATCGCACCGCTTAATAGTTCGAATGTCAAATGAAAACTAGAACATTGCTATTTTCGGTAGCAATGTTCAAGTTTTCATTTAACGTCCAAAGTATTATTTGGTGCGATTAAGTTAGCGAATGTTTTGGTGTGTTGATATCACTCCTTTGAAGGGCCAAACCATTCGGAACTTGGCGGTTCTTTTTACCAGTTTTGGTTTTTGATATGATATCAGTCCTTTTTATTTTAAATTGTGTATTAAACTCAACTCTACTACCGTGCAGATGTGTAATAAAGTGGCACGTCAACAAGAAATAGGTTTTCAACAATTTGCTACTACCTTTTGCCTATAGGACGAACCATTCTCAACTTGGTGGCCTCCTCACCAGTTTTTGGCTTTGTTTATTTTGCTTTGTTTTCAGAGTTGATTTATTTTTCGTGAATTGGACGTGAATACAATAAAATTTCTTTGGCAACGTTGTTGAGATTTATCGTGCTACACTAGTGTGCGTTTCGGCACGCACGTCAGTATACACGTTGTCATTGACCGAACTTTGGCTGTCCAATGAGAGACGATGCTGACAATACTGACAATGGTTATAACAATATTTTCGTACTAAAGCGCCATCCCACGCCATCCTCATTACACCCCTAGGCTCCAAACCATAAAAGGTACGCAGGTCGTATCGTACTGCAGCCATTCGTCCAATTTCAAAGCTGGAAGCCTTCCCGTTATCTCGGTATCGATGAATAATCACCCTATGGAAATTAACATGGGGATGAGCGGACTAGAAAAAGCTAGCTAGTTAGCTAGTAGCTAGCTAGTTACACATTTTCAACGTTGTTGAGGGTCAGATTTTGCATTGCAATCAGCTTAGCTGGCATTCCTACATGAGTTAATTTTTGTCAGGTGGGTCATTGCTCTTGATTTCAACACAATTTAAGCTTTTGTACCGCATTATTATTTGTCCCCAAGTACCTGAAATGTGCCGAACTAAGCTTCAAGATATAAGACACTGACGCTATGGTGTCGCGCTACAATGGTTTACAACCTCGACAATTGAATTGATGTGATGTTTGTTGTGATGAGTGTTGCCTAACTTGACGGTGTCTAGACTAGTAGTTCTTAACACTTATGTTAGTGGCAGCACTTTCAGTTGTATGATCGTCCTAATTTAATTTCTTGGATTTCGAAGTATTTATTGAATATTATTGTTATTTCAGCCAGTGAACCATGGTTATGAAAAAATAAATCAGCTAACGGTTGGAAACGTTGATCAAAGCTATTTAATTCGGAAAAAAAAAATTCTTTGAAAACTGGGATATTAGCCGTCTTCGTTTTTTTTTTCATGTGATACCGATGATCCTTTGTTTATTACTCCCGTCACTCACCACAGCCCCAACAGTAAAGGCCGGATCATATCAAGACAAATTAGGCAAGTAAAATCAACCATTGACATAGAAGGAAGCGAAAGTTTGCTACGTGTTGCCATCTCTATACCAAGCGACGAAATTTCAAACTAACCGACCAGGGTCCCAAATTCTGTCAACAGATGACGCCGATTGGCAAACTTGCCGCGTCGTTATTTGATTCGCCGTTTTGCGGAGCATTGTGGAGGCAAAGATGATAGGGCCTTTACTGTAGGTGGATGTGCACTCACTCAGAAGCTCTTGACGACTCTGCGCATGAGTGTTAATCGCATTGGATTTAAAAGTTAGATGCGATTGCCGTTGCAAGCGAATAGCAGATCAATAAATTCTACACAAATAAATGTCATGAATGTCTATGCATTCAGCGAACAACTGTAATAATTTATTAGTTTATCATTGTATGTGTTACATGCATATCCAAGAAACACTGAATTTTTAAATTAGAAACAAGCTGTACCGTAATCATATGCAACAAAGTGTTGTAGCACAAGTACCGCTGTACCGGAAGTGCCGTAACCTCGTTCCCAAAAGCTCTTAAAAATAGCCGCTTACGTTTTGTTGGCCGACTGCGACAGAGCAACCTCGCAAGAGGTTCGGGACTGGCATTATGAGGTGTTTTCAAACCGTATTCGACGTTGTATCTTACGTTTTATGTCGAAAGCGAAATGGACGTGATGAAAGCGATCAAGTCGAGACTAGGGCCCTTGGCATTCGTTGTGGTTTCAGACTCGGGTTGAGTCCTGAAGCCATGATAAATACCGGGTCTTGCGACTGAGGTTTGGTGTTTTTATTCTTTTCCTGAAAAGCCAAAGTCACAGTTAGTTGTGCGAAGGGAAAATTTAATTCTGGTGTAAAGTTACAAGGTTTATTCGGCATTCGTTGTACAAGGCTGAACAAGTTTAATTAAAATTACGCCTAAAAGTCGAGATCCAGACGATCTTGTTGTAGCTGCCAACAAGTTCGTCCAATTTGCCTTCTTATAGAGCTTTCATCCGTGCACATGTTCGTGTGACAGGTGGTGCACCAACAGATGACCTGACGCCGTTCCTGTCTGTACTTCCTGCACACCTGGTATCTGCAACTCCTAGTACTCTTTTTGTGACGATGACTGGTACCATAACGGTGGGAAGTCTTATGGGGCGTGTCTTGCGTACTCGATTGATGAGTTGGTTGGCCAGTGATCGTCGGTAAGTCAGCTGGCAACGTTTGCCGGTCTTTTTGAGGCCGCAGACCATGACCATGTTGAGCCTGGTGTTGACGATAATCTGGTTGAGTATATGGAAGAAGAGATAGCGGTGCCACTCTATGGACCTCCTGCCGACATAGAACCAGGAGGTGAGGTGATTTCCCATGTCCACGCTATTCATGCACTCCGTGTAAGTGGTGGCTGCTGGCGGGCTAGCGACTAGGTGTTTCTTGGCCCCGATGAGTCGTCCAATGGTAGATTTTCCGGCTAAGAGATCCTTGTGGTTGCTGAGTAGAGGGACGGCCTTGGTATCGCACCAGATGTCCAGCAATAGTCGGCTGCTCTGATACAGGATACTGTTGCCATGTTCGTGCTCCTTCTTGAATTTGCCCAACTCCTCCGTGAGCTCATATGTAATTCCAGCAGCACTGGCACGTAGGCTCCTGCATGCGAAGGATCCTACCCTGGCGTAATGGACCTGAAACAGCAGCATCAGGTGTTGAAGCGGTGAAGCGGTTGTAGCTGTTGGTTGAGGTAGTGGCGTGCGGAGTAAATCGTTGTGTTCCTTGGCGGTGTCTTGGGTGGGGTCAATGGCCATGTGGCGCTTTTTCCAATGTGTGCCTCGTCATTGAGGATGTAACCGTCGAACAGGTCGAGAGTGAAGTGTTCAAAGCCAACGTTGATGGGCTTCTTGGGTTGGTATACCTTCATCTTGGATCTTCCAGTGTATGCAGTCATGGACTCATCTAAGAAGAGAATTGTTCTGGGGCTCCTGTACTTCCGGAATGCTTGGTTGATGGCCTCCATCATCGGTCCACCATCATTATTGGGTCCATGTTCTCCTTGGACTTCGGCTCTTCCATGGCTTGCCTGGTCATGGGCGATCCAGTTTGGGTGACCAGTGAAAGTCGGTTTTTCGGGCAGCCAAAAGTTCTTCAAAATTTGATCGAACCTCGTTCTAGTCATGGTCGACCTAATGAAGTGGTTTCCCATGTTTGACGAGATGGACCAACACTGCGCCATTTCCATCAAGTTGTCGTAGCCCATGATTACCTGTATTCCAATGAAAGCCAGAAAGTCGTCTTTCATCAATGGCACCCACAAGGAAGTGGGATGTGGTTTTGTCCGCTTCGGGGACATTTGGCAGGCTTGTGTGGTGGTCATTACTGCTGGGTCTTTGCTGTAGTTGGAGCTGGAAGTGGCTTCTGCTTGTTCCCCTGGCTGAGGCACCTGCGATGAGACGACCGTTGATAGTGTCACCTTAGCAGCTGGCTTTTGGCTAGAGTTGGAAGTGGACCCTGCTTCTTCCCTTGGGATTTGTGATGGCTGGATAGGCGACGATGACAACGAGTACTCTGATTGGCTCCTGAGTTTCTTATCCACCTCTGAGCACATCTTCTCTATTACCAACCATCCTGTGCTCGGATTGTCTGGGGGGTTCTGCTGGTGGAGTGCTTGGCTGAGAAGGTCGGTGGCTCCCCATGACTGGAAGTCCCTCCATCATCTT
The DNA here is from genome assembly GCA_023313725.1 of Lithobius niger. Lineage (NCBI taxonomy): Eukaryota > Metazoa > Arthropoda > Chilopoda > Lithobiomorpha > Lithobiidae > Lithobius > Lithobius niger. The sequence goes on from JAHWFP010089354.1 coordinate 76,221, forward strand.
TCGGTCATGGTCTGATGGATGACTTGACGTTCCGTTTGCTGCATTTGGCATTGCTGGCTCTCTCTTCCTTGAATTGCTTTGTCTTCCTCACGATGAAATCATTAGGTAACTGTTGGCCACGTGCAGAAACAAATCTTGGTTTTCGACGTGTATACGGATTTCTGAATTTACATTGTTGAGATCTGTGCCAACAATAGGGTTGTATTCATGGTAGGTGTAAGATTTGACGGATGAATTGTACACCAGAGGTTCATTAAATTTTTGGTAATCTTCTACTATGCTCATTTTCTGGGTGTCGTTACAAATATATTCAAAGCTTTGTTTCTAGGTGTCAAACTGTTTGTTCTTTTATTATTATTATTAAAATTTAGAATTTTCCTTTTTTTTCTAAAGATGATCATTATTCTCGTTTTTTTTTTTAAGTTGTAGATGTCAAATGAAGTCTCACAGTCAGTGTTTCTCCATTCAGATCCAATGGCTCGTTGGTCTGTGATGTGAGCCACACTCTGACATTTCTGATCAAGTTGGTTGTAACTGGGAGATAAATTAAATTACGAGGAGACTCTATGATTTTAAAACCGGGAGGGGAATTGGGATAAAAGGAGTACAAAGTTGGCTGGGTGTCGTTGTTTAGGTACGAATTGCCTATGATATCGGTGTATATGAAAATTGTATTGACGAGCATAATATCAACAGTGTTATGACTTCAGTGGCGTAACTACAATGAGGCAGAGGAGGCAGCCGCCTCCGGGCCCACCGACTTTGGGGGCCCCCTCACTGCCCCCAATTTAAAATTTGTTTGTTAACCCCAAAATATGACAAAGTAAGTTACTGCAAAAGTTTCGCGAGAAAAAGTTGTTCTTGTGTTGCAAAAGATTATTTCC
>JAHWFP010089354.1:77204-96861 GCA_023313725.1 Lithobius niger
GGGGGGCGACCTCTTCTGGGCTCATGCCTTGTGTGGCATTTCTTTTTTAATGAAAAGGGCCCTCCACTGGCCTCTCTTGTATGGAAAAAACTCATTTTTTTTTTATAAAGGGGGGCCCTCCACTGAACAGTAGCCTCCGGGCCCAAATTTTGAAGTTACGCCTCTGTATGACTTACTTGGGTTTTTAAATAATTTCCCAATTTAAACCCCAAGACTCGAGCATTCCGTTTTTCGGATCGGTAATCATCAAATCGGTTCTTAAAGTGTTTAGGGTCTGAAGAATAGAAATTGCTTCTTTGCTGTGGACATTTGCCCCTATCGCTGATTTGATAAATTTATTAAAATCTTCGATTTTGTAAGCCACGGGAGTGATATTAATTTTTTGCCAGGAGAGTAGTTATGAGACACCTGAGTATGTCATTATGAGTTAGATTAGTATTGTCATAGTGAGCCGTTGGGTGTTACCCAGCATTTTCTAACACTCCCAATGCTATTTTTGATTAGTATTGTGAGTGTTAGACAGATTTTTCAACAGAAGTAGGTATATTTTTTCAGCAGAAGCAATATTTTTTTTTAGGATGTAGATACCGATTAGTGTTATCTATGTTTATTTGTAGCATTCAAAACATTATTTGTTACTGCAGCAGTGTTTTTCAGATGACTGGTTTGTAGTATTTATGTACCCTAGCACTGTTTTTGTGTGTCAAGCAAGATAGGTAAAAATGTATGTGAAGAGAATCCTTGTACTGCCAGGAAGCCTAACACTGTTGCTGAAAAAAAGGTCATAATAGACCCTCCTTTGTCATATATGCCTATTCCGTAACACTCACAAGCGTCGCAAGGGTACAATTTTACCGCCTACGCCCCCCCCCCCTCCACTTTTCACACTCCCAATGCTATTTTTGATTAGTATTACGAGTGTTAGACAGATTTTTCAGCAGAAGTAGACACATTTTTCAGCAGAAGCAAGATTTTATTTTTAGGATGTAGATGCTGATTATGTTGTGTTATTGACACTTCTCCCAAGACTAAACCAATTAGTGTTATTTTTGGTGTTTACAACGTTCAAGACATTATTTACAATGTAGTATTGTTTTTTTTTTTGACCGGGTTTGCACCGTTTGTGTCAAGCAAGCAGGTAAAAATCATGAGCAGAGTATCCATGTACCTTTAGGAAGCCTAACATTATATCAATCTGTTGCTGAAAAAAATAAAGTCTTGGGCTTCCAGCTAACTTTTATTACAAATCTAGCTGAAAGACAAAAATATGTAACTTTTCACGAGGGTAATTTAAAAGCGTCTTTATGTTTATTTGTAGTATTCAAGACATTATTTGTAACTACAGTAGTGGTTTTTAGATGACTGGTTTGTAGCATTTATGTATCCTAGCACTGTTTTTGTGTCAAGTAAGGTAGGTAAAAATGTATGAGCAGAGAATCCGTGTACCTCCAGGAAGTCTAACACTGTTGCTGAAAAAAAAGGTCTTGGTCTCTAGTCTTCCACCTAACTTTTATTACAAATCTAGCTGGAAGAGAAAATAGGTGCGCTGCAAGGAAGCATTTGTTGGATGACAGAACTCTCATTTTTCGCGTGAATTTAGGATAACTGTTTTAAATTTTCAGAGCAGAATCGAGAGTTTTGTAGAGTCGTCATTTTTCGTATGAATTCAGGTCAGAGTTTTGTAGAGCCGGAGCTGAAAAAGAAGAAAAAAGAACAATTTATTCATCAGAAACAAAATGTTTTGTGCCTACAACACCCGTAATTTAGATTGTCAGCTGCTAACCAGTAATGACAATTTTTCGACAGCGTGACAACAAACCTTTAAGAGGCCGCTACAAAACTAGTCCGAAACAAAACTTTTTAATATGAAAAAGTGTTATATTACTTCTTTAAGAGAAGATTTGATAAGCATATTACATCATTACAACGTTAATAAAGAAGACGGCCAAAAAATCTTTTTCTAAGTCGCTCTTCACCCTCTGTTTTTCGGAATATTTTGTTCCGAGCAAGTCTTCTCATTGTCCAAATTTTCCACTGAGCGAATTCAGCAAGGCTTTCGCTATGGTACGTCCTCCAGGGTTAACTTTAATTCGTTCAGGGTTTAAACTAAGTTGTTCCTTTTCCTGTACATGTTTTACATAAGCCTCTTTTTGTTCCAGACTGTTGCAGCCCTCCAGAAAACCGACACACTCTAGTTTTTGAGCATAGAATGTCTTGACGTAACCAGTAAACAGACCTCCCTCGCCGCTGTCAGGATCATAAATTGTTGTTTTGGGGAAATGGTAGACAGTTAGGAGTCGTAAATATTTTATAACCATCTTTCATTGCTTGTTGGAGTTCGGGCGAAACAAATACTGCCTGAAAGCTTCGTTGTGCATCACTATGATTACATCTCTTGTCTTGTTCGGGTGGTCTGTCCAGACAAGTACGACACAGACAAAAATACAACTTGCCTTCGTGATGATAACCTAGAGTGGGGATAAATAAGCCCCGTGGCGGAAGTACTATGGCTTCGATGAGTCCAAAAAAGTTTTCTATGTTTGTACTGTCCTTGAATTCTGTGATAATTGTTGGGTGGCCAACAGGGAAGCGTTCATAAAGCATGACGGTAGGGTAGAGGCTGACTATATCACCTGCTAAGACTTTTCCGTCTGCCCCTGTTGTGTGTAAATGCTTGAAAGTTGACACACGGCCTCCAACATAAGCTGCTCTAGGACGTAGAATTGGAGGAATCTTGTCAAAAGCCATTTCAAAAGATTTTAATTTTTCATCAGCTTGCATTTCTTCTCTAAAATCACAGGCCCACTTCTGAATGTAATTAACATTCGCAATCTCTTCCAATGCTCACCGTCTGATGACGGTTTTTTCAAAAGCATCTTGCGCTGTTAAATGACTGAAAGGTAATTGTTTGTGACGGTTGACAATACAACGCTCACAGCCATGTACATAACCATCCTAAAAATGCAAAGACTGTATTAGTAGTCTGACAATAACCATCAACAGTCCATTTTCCACCTAAAAATACTTTTTCACCACCATTTGTTGCATGCTGAATGAAAATCCCCCGTTTCTTACTCTCCCAGGTTAGCCAAACCAGCGCTTCATGAGAGTATTTACGTGTTGGCTGGTACCCCTCCGTAGGGATGCAGGCAATCGTGTCCTTTTCTAAGTGAAGAGTCCTAAATATGGTCATGGCAAGATGACTTAAGCTCACACAACTATGGAACGGTTCTAAAAATGGACAAATTTCTTGAATAAGTTGTCTGAATTTCAGACAACAAGCCATAAGCACACTCACATCACTAGAACAATATTTAACAAGTTCATTCTTAAAATTGAACACCACATTTTCTGCTCTCTGCTGAGCATGCCAGGTTTCCAGTTTGAGCTTCGCATCCCTCGACATGCCATCAGGATCGTAGAAATGTAAATCTGGAATCGGTCCTTCGTATTCATAATTTTCAGAACGATTGAAATAATGAGGGAAAGATCCTTTAGATTAGAGGGACTCGGCTAAACCTAAGCTAGCTGGAAGCTTTGCTAAAGGAAGGAGCAAAAACTTGAAAGAGTCTACTAGTTTTATTCCCTCGATTTTAGCTGTCACGATTTTGCCTCCACTATAGATGACATCAGTAGGTTTAACACCCTTTTGTAATGCCCATTTTAACACGAATTGGAAATCAAAATTTGCTCCACAATGTGCTATCAAGCACATGTCTGAATCATCATGATGTGTTTCAAACAGCTATTCACAAAACTTGTCCAACGTCTGGTCTCCATCCATAAAAACTTTGTGCTTCATGCCACACAAATCACACGACTCAGATTCGAAACAGTTGGTGCATGCTATGTCAATCACAGCAATATTTACACTGTGTAAAAAATATTCCTTTTCCTTGGCACCAAAAACCTGTTCATTTTGAGTCGTTTCAAAGTCATACACTCCAATCCGTACACAATCCTTTTTCTTAGGATGTGGGAGGGGTTGAATGCAGCAGCAGTGCTCAGGGTATAACCATTTCTTACAAATTTTGCAGAACCTTTCCCCACAGTGATGTGAGGTTTTAGCAGTCGAAACATTTTCGACATTTGTACAACGATTTATATAAGCTGACGTTTTTAAAGGGTGGCTGTGGTGTGTAATGACGTGCATAGCATTCATAGTTACGAAATATTCGGTTGCATGCTGTACATTGCAGCCAGCGTTTCAGGAAGCATCGAAACTTTGGACTGTGACAACTGAAACACTTGAAACGTTGACAAAAATGTTTTTTTTCGATCATGATATGGTTTGACACACGTGTGACAGTAATAATGACTGCGAAACAGAATCCTTGGTTTTAGTATGCCACAAAAATGATTTTGATGGAAACACAAGTATATTCGTTTCATATTTGGAGGCCCTTCGAAAACTACTTGAAATTTAGTGCCTACCTTTTCAAACACAACTATCTGGAACTCAACTAAAAACTCTTGAAAATAACGGACGTCTACCATAGAACAGCCGTCTGGTCGTAACGGAACCTTTGAATCCTTGTGTAGTTTAATAGTTAAATCTTTTTGTAGAAGTGTAGATCTACGAATTTTTTGATACAACAATTTGTCCTCTACATGTGCTTTACATGTGACTAGACTGCGTGCTAAACATAATTTGTCATTTCTGTTCTTTGTAACAACTGTAGATCTCCGATTACTTGATAACCACAGCCAAATGTCTGTTTTTGGAGCAGTCTTTTTGTGAAATGTGCCACCGTTTTCAATTCGAATATGTGTTAATTTAATTTTTAGCTTTGAGAATAGACAGTTTTCCCACTCTGGTTTAGCCGTAGCAAAAGAGCTAAAATATTCTCAACGGCAAAACTTTCCCTTATATGAAATGGTAAGAACAGCCCATTTTCAAACCCAGCTCCAAGTATCGTAACACCTACTAAATCTTGAGGATTAATTCCGGTCAGAAGTCGTTCGAAAATATCCTCTATTAATTGATCTATGTATGTAACAGGGTTTAATCTGTGTTGACTCAAGTATTCGACATCTACAGGGTTAATTTCTACAGAATAAACACTTGCATTTGTCTTGTATTTTCGTATAAAACGCCCCATACAGCGAGTTATGGAATATCTAGGGTCAGTAAAAATTTGAGTTCGTGGATCATTACATTCATAAGGAGGTTGATTAGAAGTAGAAAGTTTATTAGATACTGGGCCGCCACCACTCTGTTGCAAAACGTTTGTGGAGGAAGCTAAAAAATAAAAATTAAAAATATAATTTTTTATTTTATTTTGAAGACCAGAATAGGCTTGTGAGTGAAAGGTAAAATCTTACACGGTTGTCTTGTGTTTGTAATGTTGGCTGGATGTGGTAAACCTCCATCACTAGAACTGCTATTTTCTGGCTTGCTAAGCTTGATTTTTTTATGAGATGATGTGGTAATGAACTCAGCAGATTTCTTGCATGGCCCTAGTGACGTTGATGCTATTTCTTTAGCTATCCTCTTGCGTTGTTGGGGAACAACTGGATTATCTATAGGTTTCTTTTTTTCGGTTTTCAAAACGGATGTTGTTGTTGTTGTTGTTGTAGGAACTAGGAAGGAAGTGTCTGAAATTTTCCGTGTCCAACATGCTATTGCATGTGAAACGTGTGGCATGATGCCACGCATGTGAAGTAAATCAAACTCGGACAGGGTCACCGACATACCTTGCGCACTCAACAAAATCATGTTTTCGCCAGCAAGCTTTACAGAAAAGCTGTCCGTGGTGAAATCGAGAGGTGTGTGAGGAGACCTCCAATAAATTCTTGTCACAAAATTTAGCTATTCCTCTGGACATAAAACCACATAGGGTCCGGTTAGTTTACCAATAGCTATTTTTACTTCACAGCCATCAGGATAAACTCGACGAAATGGTTGATTGTTAGTGGGAATAGATCAGAAAACAATTCCATGGTTCTGTAGGGAGAAGGAACCAAAGGAGAAAAAAATTACACTGGTTGTGTCAGAGCAGTCAGTTGTTCTCCAGAAGTGGCTAACTCTTTGGCAGGAGGTAGTCGGGCTTCAAGCACAGCATCCAGCTTGGCAGTAATCATGACTGTGTGAACCCAATTAATGCTCTGAACTGTTTGAAGCTCAGAACAATGAGATGGTGACTGTCTTTCTCAAAGATGTACTTTGAATGATAGATGTTTTGTTTTCAGTGTAGTTTACAATCAGCTTTAGTCGGCTTCCATAATCGTAAACTTTCATGAAATCAAAATTGCTTTCCTCGGCTGTCACAAATGTCATTCCTCCAGTGATAAAACTATGTAGGGTTCGGTCAGTTTACCAACAGCTACTTTTACTTTCACAGTCAGGATAAATTCGTACGAAATGGTTGATTGTTAGTGAGGGAATACATCAGAAAAAAAATTCCATGGCTCTGTAGGAAGAAGGAACAAAAGGAGAAAAAATTATATTGAATGTGTTGGAGCAGTCAGTTGTTCACTAGAAGTGGCTAACTCTTCGGCAAAATGTAGTCGGGCTTCAAGCATGGCATCCAGCTTGTCAGTAAGTGTATGCACGAACCCAATTAGCGCTCTGAACTGTTTAAAGCTCAGAACGATGAGGTTCCGACTGTCTTTCTCAAAGATGTACTTTGAATGATACAGGTTTTCAGTACGGTTTACAACCAGCTTTAGTTGGCTTCCATAATTGTAAACCTTTGTGAAATCAAGGTTGCTTTCCACATCCGACACAATGTCGTGAAAATCTGGATAATTTTCCCCGAACATCCGCCATTCAGGGACGTCAAATGCTATGCCTCATGCACCTGCCTTGAGATCATTACCTGGAGCAATAAATTCCCTTAACTGGAGATAAAGCTGGTTTTTAAATGGCTTTATCTCGATATAGGTCTGATTGCCGAGTAAAATACAAGCTTGGACGATTCAGTGCCATGCCTATAGGAATAAAAGAAAGAAAAAAATAGCCCATCTTTAAAACCTGAGACCCCTTTGCTTTCGAGTATAGGCCTACAACGTCACGCATCATGTTTTCATTCTTACCGAGTTGAAAGCTGAAGTTTTTTCCACAACAGGAGAGAACTACAAAGAGAGAAGGTGTTAGCTGGCACACGCCAGAAAAAAATGAATAAAAAAGGAAGTGGTAGAGGGGAAACGAGAATTTTCTGACTGACTGGATGAGAAAGAATAAAACAGGAACCAGGCACACCTGAGTAATCAGACAATGCCTGCCTGAACGGAGATTGGGAGGAAGGGAGAGAGAGCAGCCAAGTATGAACTCACCTCGATCACGATTAGAGCACGGGAAAGCAGTAGTGACTGAAAAGACATGCTCTGTTTCCAGTTTTTATACCAAATGTGCTATAGGGGCGGGATAGTTTTTTGACAAATCTCAGAACTGTAGGTAAATATGCGACCAACCCCCCAGCGTTGTTATCTATTGATTTTATATAAGCTTTTTCCCAGCCCATGAGAAATATGTTATTGAATTTGAGTGTCCCGCCTACATAACAGCCAATATTGCATGACACACGATTGGAAAACGGTTGAATGAGAGCCATTCAGCCGGAGGGCGTGCTATGGCTTTGTTACTCCAACGGTTGACATATCGATTGGGTTTTCGTTTTCTAAAGAACATGCACGCATTCATTTACATAACCGTTAATATTGCATGACATGTGATCAGCCTCCCACGCAAAGGACAGGAAAAACGGCTGAATGAAAACCATTCAGAGCATGACTCGATTCAGAGTGGGTGTTGCTATAGCTTTGTTACTCTGTATTGATCGGATTTTTGTTTTCTAATGGATGAATAAAGACACACGAACGTTCAGCAGACCCTTCCATACATATTTGTATAACACGCAATTGCTTGCACACATAAAGGACCGGAAACCGATTGAATGAAAGTCATTCAGAGAGTGACCAAAATCGCCAGGGCTCAGTGGTTTAAAATACCCTAATTGATGCTGCATTCATATACATGTATTGATGTACCATTTTCTATAACCTGACAAAACATCTTTTGTATTCTCAACATCACTACATATTGATGTGAAAGAACATGCAACATCGTGTCACTGTCACTTTTACTCACGGAATGAATGCCCTCTTTACAGTATTTTTCTGAGGTTGGTATACAGATCACGTGCTACATTCCAAACACGGAAAAACACGCTATCATGTTTTTTTTTTTGTCGTCAGTGTGGTCAGCCAACCTTGTATTCTGTCACACCTCCCCACGTATCTAAATAAGGACGGCTAACCAATCGAGTGAAAGAGAGGGCGTGTCTTATCCTAGGGTGATATTCCCTTAAAATGGCAACGCTTTTGTGAGGTAGTCATTGCTTTTCGTAAAAACTTCGACCAGCAAACAACATGGAAGGATATATCAGCAACGACAACAACAACAACTATAACTATAGCCCGGAATCATCAGTAAGTACCCTACTTTTTACGTAGCAAGATTTATTTTATTTTTTTAGTTTATTAGAAGAAAAAATCTAATTACAGAATCCGTCCTACGACGGCGTAAACTTGTCACCATTGCTGATATTAATACCGCTGGAAAATGTTGGGAAGTGTAGGGAGCTAGGAGCGAGGGTGTTCCGAGCAATCCGCAGCCGATGTCACCCCTATAAACATTAAAAAAACAACAATAAAGTGTTGTCCCGACATGCTTTCAGATTTTTTCGCTTGTTAGGTTCTAAAAACAGAGGGTGAAGAGCGACTTAGAAAAAGATTTTTCGGCCGTCTTCTTTATTAATGATGTAATATCCTTATCAGTTCTTCTCTTAAAGAAGTAATATAACACTTTTTCATATTAAAAAGTTTTGTTTCGGACTAGTTTTGTAGCGGCCTCTTAAAGGTTTATTGTCACGCTGTCGAAAATTGTCGTTACTGGTTAGCAGCTGACAATCTAAATTACGGGTGTTGTAGACACAAAAAATTTTGTTTCTGATGAATAAATTGTTCTTTTTTCTTCTTTTTCAGCTCCGGCTCTACAAAACTCTGGCCTGAATTCATACGAAAAATGACGACTCTACAAAACTCTCGATTCTGGTCTGAAAATTTAAAACAGTTATCCTAAATTCACGCGAAAAATGAGACTTCTGTCATCCAACAAATGCTTCCTTGCAGCGCACCTATTTTCTCTTCCAGCTAGATTTGTAATAAAAGTTAGGTGGAAGACTAGAGACCAAGACCTTTTTTTTTCAGCAACAGTGTTAGACTTCCTGGAGGTACACGGATTCTCTGCTTATACATTTTTACCTACCTTACTTGACACAAAAACGGTGCTAGGATACATAAATGCTACAAACCAGTCATCTAAAAACCACTACTGTAGTTACAATTTAATAATGTCTTGAATACTACAAATAAACATAAACAACGCTTTTACATTACCCTCGTGAAAAGCTACATATTTTTGTCTTTCAGCTAGATTTGTAATAAAAGTTAGATGAAGCCCAAGACTTTATTTTTTCAGCAACAGATTGATATAATGTTAGGCTTCCTAAAGGTACATGGATACTCTGCTCATGATTTTTACCTGCTTGCTTGACACAAACAGTGCAAACCCGATCTAAAAAAAACCACTACTACATTGTATATAATGTCTTGAACGTAGTAAACACCAAAAATAACACTAATTGGTTTAGTCTTGGGAGAAGTGTCAATAACACAACATCATCAGCATCTACATCCTAAAAATAAAATCTTGCTTCTGCTGAAAAATGTGTCTACTTCTGCTAAAAAAATCTGTCTAACACTCGTAATACTAATCAAAAATAGCATTGGGAGTGTGAAAAGTGGAGGGGGGACCGTAGGCGGTAAAATTGTACCCTTGCGACACTTGTGAGTGTTACGGAATAGGCATATATGACAAAGGAGGGTCTATTATGACCTTTTTTCAGCAACAGTGTTAGACTTCCTGGCAGTACAAGGATTCTCTGCACATACATTTTTACCTACCTTGCTTGACACAAAAAACACTGCTAGGATACATAAATACTACAAACCAGTCATCTGAAAAACACTGCTGCAGTAACAAATAATGTTTTGAATGCTACAAATAAACATAGATAACAGTAATCGGTATCTACATCCTAAAAAAAATATTGCTTCTGCTGAAAAAATATACCTACTTCAGTTGAAAAATCTGCGTAACACTCACAATATTAATCAAAAATAGCATTGGGAGTGTTAGAAAATGCTGGGTAACACCCAACGGCTCACTATGACAATACTAATCTAACTCATATTGACATACTCAGGTGTCTCATAACTACTCAGGAGCGACCAGCATCAGTTGTGTACTAAATTTCGTTATTTTTGAGGTAATGTTGTGAATGCTGTTGTAAGTGTCTCAATTAGTTAAAGCCAATTCCTAACTTTTTCAGGGTTTAAATGGATAGGTGTGTTTAGACAAATGTTCAAGTCTTTGCCAGTGAGGATGATAGAAAAGGAATCCATTTCTTCTTTTTATAACTGTCTAAATGTAAAAATTAAAAAAAATGACCTCGAGTCAACTCAGAGGTCAGAGGTCATTGGGTAAAGGTCAAACGTCAATTCAAAGGTCATTGGGGTGTGTCTGTGATCAAATCGAGGTTTACTTGAGTGGGACGTTTACTTGAGTGGGAGGTTTACTTTAGTGGGAGGTCTACTTTATTGTTAGGTTTACTTGAGTGGGTGGTTTCCTTGAGGGGTTTACTTGATTATGAGGTTTACTTGATTGGGAGGTTTACTTGAGGTCAAAATGGTCGACCATCTCGGAAAAATAATGTCGGCATGATGAAGTGGTCATTACTGCTGGGTCTTGGTTGGAGTTGAAGCTGGAAGTGACTTCTGCTTGTTCCCCTGGCTGAGGGACCTGCGATGACACGACCGTTGATAGTGTCACCTTAGCAGCTGGCTCTCAGCTAGAGTTGGAAGTGGACCCTGCTTGTTCCCTTGGGATTTGCGATGGCTCGATCGGCGACGATGACAACAATTACTCTAATTAGCTCCTGAGTTTCTTATCCACCTCTGAGCACACCTCCTCTATTACCAACCATCCTGTGATCGGATAATCTGGGGGTTCTGCTGGTGGAGTGGGGTACGCTGAAGTACTTCTAAAGGAAATGTTTCTAAACTGAAGTGCTTCTAATGGAACTACTTCTAAACTGAAGTAATTCTAAAATCGAAAACAGACGATGGAAGTAGTTCTAAAGGAAGTATTTCTAACCTGAAGTACTTCTAAAGTGGAAAACAGACGATTGGAAGTAATTCTAACGGAACTGCTTCTAAACTGAACTACTCCGAAAGGAAGTACTTCTAAACCTGTTGGTTCCTCCTACAAGAGATAAGTCAGTTTGGAGCCACTCCCCTCCACGTCATCATTCCTTTCTCCCTACAAAGAAAGTAGGACAGCAAGCCACTAGATGGCGCAGCATACCTGGTAAACAATTTGTTGATTTGATCGTCGTGTTTACTATTGAAAATGTTGTGATGAGCTGAAGCTTTTGCAATGAGTTTAATGGTATTATTGAGATCTAAAGAAAGGGATTGTTTCGGTTCGTGCTCTCAGAAAAAAACAGTAACAAGGGATTGTTTAATGGAAACAATCAACAATTAACAGTCTGTGGCAGAAATTATTCCTGGATGATTTTCCCCAGCAATTTCGCATCAAAGTATTTATTCTTGAAAGCAAAGTAAATCACCAGTTTCATTTGTAAATCAGCCAGTAAACGCTAAAAACTTGTTTAGCTGCCTAAAGTCAGCACCGTTTTCAGGAATAAAATATACATACCAAACTAGAAAGGTATTTATTTGGAAACGTGTACGTAAATAAATGTATAGTGTAGTTATTTTATGCTAGAAAAGGAGTGGGGGGGGGTGAAAGGGTACTAGGTAAAATACTCCAGGTAAAAGCAACTCTGGAATAAATACCCCCCGAAAATACACCCTGGAAAAAATTCCCCTGGAAAAAAAACTCCCGGAAAAAATATCCCAAAACTTGTTGTATAACAGATTTAAAAAATGTGAATTAAAGCATCCGATATTTTAGCGCCCAGTGTCTCTTCGACACACAAGGTCAAACAATACAGTCCCGAGATCGCCTGAATTTAATAGAATTTTTATTTCTTTTTTGTGATTAGATGTGATCAACTGAACGGATTAGAAGCTGCAGAACAAATAAGTGTTCCTTTACCCGCCTGGTGAAATTTCAGCCAAGGCAAATGACCTACACTCACCTAACCTATAAGTATTACAGAAACAACAATACAAAAAAAAAATCGACAAAACAATTAGTTTTGTTTTCCGCAGTTATCTTTTCCGTATTTTTTTTCCCTTTGGCTGTTTTTCCCAGGCTTTTTTTTTCCGTGAACGGTTCCACGTTCATTCTGAGTCGCGACCCTAAGCGGCCAATAGGCGAAGAGAGACAGTTCCACTTTGCGGTAATATGTGCGAAACGTATTCCTTGTTCTGCGAGTCGTCCAAGCACGTTAGGACTCGTTTACACAATGACGTTCCTTTGCATTCTCGCTGCTAAAAGGTAGAAATCATCTGAAATACCAACACGGCGGCGGTTTCATCTCTCCCGGCTCGCAACGAAAACAGTCAATAATGTGAGTTCAGAAGCAACTGGGAGTATTGTTTCATTAGAAGGGGAATTTTTTATATTATCGCGGATTATAAGAGTTCGTCGCATACAAGATTCTGGCTCATTTGCCATATCGTAGTAGCAAAAGTTACGAGACAATTTTTGTTTAATATAATGTAGATATTGTTCAGTACACCACGCATTCAGATTTTTTTTAGTAGTGTCCTGTTGGTATGCTTGCCGTTACGTCAATTGCACATTTAAAAAAATTTATTCTACCATACGACACGTCGAATTGCTAATGCAGTGTTAGTGCATCCTTGTTTTCACTTTGTATTGTGTAAACCGCCCCCAACAATACAATGTCACGCTATAGTTACCGAGACTGAATAACGCTTTTGTACCATACAGACATTCTATTTTATAAAGTCATTGTATTATTTTCTCATTTTCTCCAGAAAAAAAAAGTTCAACAAAACATAAGAAATATTTTCTCTTTTGCAAGAGGAACCCAGCCGTCAAACTGAACTGCCCTAGTTAGCCACGCCCAACGAGGGCTAATGTAGCACGGGGTCGTATACTTTGTCATTATACCCAAGGGAACTAACAACCCACTTTGCCTTCTACCCCTTCTGATGATCCTTCCTTCCCACCATCACTTTACAGTACATTCCCGAGAAGAAGGGTCGCGAGAAGGGTGGGAGGTGGGGGAGGAGGAGACGCGACGGCGTAAAAATCCTTGGAAAATCTTTTTATTCGCTACTTTCTTCAAAACATTTATTTAATGCAGCCATACGTTAAAATGAAGTGGTCAAACTTTTTCTAGCAGAGGAGGGTCAAATAAAAAAAGTATTTATTTTCGCCACTGCCTGTTGGCGACACTGGGTGAGTAAGAAAAGTCTAGCTTATCCACAAAAATCGTCGTGGCGCGTGAGGCATGTTTACGCAACGACTCGCTCACTACCATTTACTTGGTAAAGAAAGAAAGAAAGAAAAAGACAACCGCCCCGACTGGAACTCGAATTCAGATCTTCTCTCTTACTAGCCTGGTACTGCAACCTCTGCGCTGCAGGGGCAAGTACTGGTTGGGCTCCAGCCAAGCTTACTAGTTGTTCAATCTTTCTCAGTGGTGACCTAACGGCCACAAACATATATACAGGGACGAAAGCAACTTTCCTCTTGGCCTCCACACTAGAAGTAATGCAGAAATAAATAAAGAACAAATAACTAAAGGGTTAACGAAGTGCGCATTAAAGACTGGCCTTCTGAGAACACAAGATATACTAATCTGAAAAAGAAAGAAAAGATAACTGTTACTATTACTATAGTTTGTTCTACATTATGTTTTCAGAAAACTGACTGGATGACGACTCGTTTCCTTGCACTTAGAGTGCAAAAACATGTGGATATCACATTTGTACACTCAACAAAGTTACTGTTAGAGTTTACGAGTGGGATGTTTACGGATTTTTTGCACTCATAGTGGAAGAAAACGTGGCGTCATACAGTCAGTTTTCTGAAAACATAATGTGGAACAGAGTATAGTTGGGACTTCAGCTTACTTTCCACTTAAGCGGGTCGTCCTATGTTTGAGCCTAGTCGGGGCAGTTGTCTCTTCTTTCTTTCTCAGATTTGTGTATCTTGCATTCTCACAAGTCCAGTCTTTAATGCAGACTGTTTGCATTGTTAATCATTCACATTGCGATTTATTCTTTGTAAATGAAGTAAGTAAGTGAAGCAAATGTAAAATAAGTAACAAGCGGCTACATCGACTGCCTAGTCGTACAGGTCTTCTGTACAGTTCCTTCACTTCCAATGTTACGCGCACACCTCTATCATGCACTACAACAGCTATCTCTATCATACTAATCTAAAATCAGTATCCATCACAATTGTCGGTTAAAAATGTGTTAGCTTTTAGGCCTATTTTACATTTTAGGCTAAATTGTCAGCTTTTAGGCCTAATTTTAACCAGCAGTTTTAATTTCGTAAATAGCAGCTAACGGCGATATGGATTGTACAGTAAGACTATTCATTTTTGCAACAGGGTGCGCCTACAGGCACACAGTTACAGTGTTACAACGTAACGCGCAACATAGCGTATATAGATCAGTGTTAGTAGGGAACTGACGAGAGAGACGCTGTTGATGAAGCCAACAGCGACTCGTAGCAATTTGACGATGCCATGGCAACATGATTTTAGATCCAATTTTCATTTTTTGGCCTAATTTTAAAAATGCAGTTTTAATTTCGTAAGTAGCAGATAGGCCTAATGGAGAATTTGGTTCGACGGTAGGCCTAAAAAAAAGGGTTAAAGGGTTTAACGAGCGTTAACCACTACTGGTCATCTGCCCGAAGCCCTAAGGCCCTATGTCTGCAACAGCCAATTCATTCATGCAACAATGCGACGAAACTTATTTTAAACGAAGCTAAAATCCATTTGTTTTTATTGATTGTTACCTTAGGATTTTAATTCGACGATCAAATGTTATTGTTTAATTTAGTTACGTCGAATAATTCTATTAGCTAAAAGGAGTAACGATGTTTTAATTTGCCATGTTATTTAACTAACTTATCACACTGAATCTAACGTTGTAAACAATGGTCGTCAATATCTGGTACCGTTGCGAAGTTGAAAAAAGCGACGGACGAACGGACGGACAAAGTCGTTGCAATAGTCTTCTCAGCCGGTACGACTGTACAGAAGACGAAAACTACACTATTAAAGCAACAGTTTTTAGTTTTGAGAGATTTCAAT
The DNA here is from genome assembly GCA_023313725.1 of Lithobius niger. Classification (NCBI taxonomy): domain Eukaryota; kingdom Metazoa; phylum Arthropoda; class Chilopoda; order Lithobiomorpha; family Lithobiidae; genus Lithobius; species Lithobius niger. The sequence continues at coordinate 92,543 of JAHWFP010089354.1, forward strand.
TTCTGTTTACATTACGTTGTATTCAATGATATATTTTTATATCAAACTTCTGTCAGATTATCTTCTACATCATTAAAAACGTACTAGTCATATCGTTCGCTCCATTGGCGTTGATCCATGCTTCAAAGATTGTAATCATTTATAATGCTTTTTTCGTGAACATTGGGAACACGACATCTGTTATCAAAATAATTGTCCTCCATAGCCGAGTAACAATGCAGACTCGGGTAATTTTTTGTTTCCTTTACACAATTAAATCGAAGTAATACATTGCAGTAATTTATCTAAAATAAATAAAGTATTACAAACAAAAACATCAAGTGTGCCGTAAAAAAGGGGGTTATATGATTGAAGTTTCATTTTGCTTGTTAAAATGTACACGGATAAATATTGGTGATTTTTAATTGAAATATTCAAATGTACAATTCAGAAAATTGCATCTGTTTAAGCGCTATTGTGCTTTACCAATCATATACGTTACGTAAAGTACAACAGCACTTAAACAGATGCAATATTCTGAATTGTACATTTATTTATTTCAATTAAAAATCCCCAATTCTTATCCGTGTATATTTTAAAATGAAACTTCAATCATATATCCCCTTTTTTTACGGCACACTTGACGTTTTTGTTTGTAATCCGTATACCTTTTTTTACGGCTTTGGTGTCGCGCTATAAAGGTTTATGCATGCAGTCGATTGTTGCATGCACGAAGAATGGATCTGGAGTTTGCTGAGTGGCATTGTTCCCTAAATAAAATGGTTAAAACAATGTAAAACAATCAAAACGATCGTTTAGGGTCTCGTAACTCCGGAATGGATGGACCAATCGAAAAAGTGGTCCCTGTAAGGTTGAAGCCCAGGGAAATTTCTGACTCAGATCATGTTGCAGATTTTAGGTAGGTGCAGTAGTTTTATCTGAAACCGTGTCAGCCAAGGAGAAGAACAAGAACCAGAACAAGAACAAGAACAACAACAACAAGAAGTGAACAGTTTTCACATTTACGAGTGGCTTCCTACGTTTACTCTTGCACGGAATTGCATAAAGGTTGGTGTAAAGTTTGGAAAAGATGCTATCTACTATCTGGCCAAGTTTGGTCGAAATATATTGAATAGAAACGGAGAAATTAATAGTTTCATTTTTGCTGGAGAGAGGACTTTAATCATATATATACACGGCGCTCGCCGTGTATGATATCATCGTCCATTCAACTGTTACGGGGAAGAAAATCCGTGCAGGGTTACCGCTCCTTGAATAAAAAAAAAAGCAGAAAAATAATCTAGATAAACCTAAACTAAACTAACTTAATCGTGCTCAGTTCTTTTACAATCAAATAAATACCACGGTCACTTTATTGTAATCAGCGACCATTAATTATAGCAAAGTTACCATTTCCTTTAGGCTGTTCAAGAAACGATTTACAATTATAGTTTCATAAGGAGCTCACAATCAATACTTATACACTAAAGTAAAACCATCAACGACCAAAGGGGTGATATCATACCAAACCCCCTAAAGGGTAAAGTGACCCATCAAGTTTTAGCCATAGAAAGTAGTGATATCAGAGCCAAAATAGCTGCCACCAAGTTTTCCGTTCCAACTCTGATCACTCATCTTACTGCCACTACGGTGTTGTCACTTAAGCTTGGGTGATCACTGTTCGGACCACAAACTTGGTGGCAGGCATTTTGGCTTTGTTATCACTACTTTCTATGGCCAAAACTTTATGGGTCACTTTACCCTTATGGGGTTTTGGTATGATATCACCCCTTTGGTCGTTGATGGATTTACTTTAGTGTAAGTATTGGTATGGGGTTTTGGTATGATCAGATTATGTTCTACATCATTAAAACGTCTAAATACGGATGCAAACCTATTTACGTTGCCTTTTGGACTGTATTTAGTTATTTCTTGTGAGCTTTTGGCTTTCCCGTCCTTAATCATTAAAAACGTACTAGCCATATCGTTCGCTTCGCTCGCTCCATTGGCGTCGATCCATGCTTCATGTAATTTCTTTGATTCCAAGAGCATCACAAACTCGATGTACTGCCATTTCGACGCAAACTAAGCACAATTATTGCTCACAGTTCGTCCATCATATTCCTCAGCAGGCCGGTATTTCATTTACATCATTCAATACATATGATTTGTTTGTTGTTTGCAAGTTTGTTCATCTACTCCTCCAGAAGTAAGCCCCTACGAACGTAAGAGTAAATGAAGTATTGTGACAGATCCGAGAAACTCACTGAAAGGATTTATTTCTACGTGGAAATTGCCGCCCACTTTACTCGCTCAATACACGCACGTCCGTGTTTCAAAAACGGAATGTTTGTCAACCGTTAAACCCTACAGGTCTGCCTTTTTCCGTGCATCAGTCACTTGAAGCAAACCTGGTTTTAAGTTTTGTGTGGGGTATGGTGCAAAATATGTCGTCCTTCACAATTTTTTTTTTGCGAAGCAAGTTTATTTCCCCATTCTACATTTCTATTGTTTCTTTGAACTGCAACCTTAACGTTCATTAGAAACGAACTCGTTTGATGCTTAAGGTAAAGTTTAACAGGTCCGAAGTCAAAACAGCAAAGGAACACAAATAAATTTTCCTATTAGGTTTCAGATACTGCAGTGTTACTGTTCTGTTTAGTCCTGTTGCTGTACCCAACCATTATACACGTACGGTAAGTATAATCATATTAAAAACCAAAACTAGCAAAAGGGACCGCCAAGTTCCGAATGGTTCGGCCTTTCAAAGGATTGATATCAGCACACCAAAACATTCGCCAAGTTAATCGTACTGCTTAATAATTCGCAGGTTAAATGAAGACTAGAACATTGCTACTTTCGGTAGCAATGTTCAAGTTTTCATTTAACGTCCAAAGTATTATTCGGTACGATTAAGTTGGTGAATGTTTTGGTGAGTTGGTATCACTCCTTTTAAGGGCCGAACCATTCGGAACTTGGCGGTCCCTTTTACCAGTTTTGGTTTTTGATATGATATCACTCATTTTTTAAAATTATGTATTGACTCAACTCCACTACCGTGCAGATGAGTAATAAAGTGCCACGTCAACAAGAAATTGGTTTTCAACAATTTGCAACTACCTTTTGCCTATAGGCCGAACCATTCTCAACTTAGTCACCTCTTTATTGGCTTTTGGTTTGGTTTTAATTTTGTTGTAATTTGTTGTATTTAGTTAGTTTTGGTGTGTTGATATCACTCCTTTGAAGGGCCGAACCACTCTCAACTTGGTGGCCTCCTTACCAGTTTTTGGCTTGCTTTGTTTTTACACTTGGTTTATTTTTCGTGAATTGGACGCGAATACAATTTCTTTGCAACGTTGTTTAGATTTATCGTGATACACTAGTGTGTGCCTAGGCACGTACGTCAGTATACACGTTCTCATTGTCGGAACTTTGGCCGTCCAATGAGAGACGATGCCGACAATACTAACAATGGTTATAACAATATTTTCGTACTTACGCGCCCTCCCACGCCGTCCCTGTTACGCCCCCAGGCTCCAAACCATGAAAAAGGTACGCAGTTCGTATTGTAGTACACCCATTCGTCCAATTTCATAGCTGGAAGCCTTCCCGTTATCTCGGAATCGATGAATAATCACCCTATGGGATTTAACGTTGGAATGAGCGGACTAACTAGCTATAAGTATAATTAAAGCAGAGCCCAAATTTCAAAACTCTTCGCGCACAAATAAAGGAAGAATAATGTAAGGCTACACACTCGACTGCTTTCTTGGCTAAGTTTTGTCAGCGTTCTTCAGTCACCTCGTCTACTTTCCGTTCATTGTCTTACTGATGATATATTTATAATATTTCAAGATTTTCAAGCACTTTTCCGGCATAGAATATTATAATTACTTTCCGAACATTTCCAAGTTTTCAAGGACTCGCACGAATCCTGAGGTGCATGTAGAGCTGTGCTAAGCTCATTAAGACGATTAGTTTTTAAACATTTTCCATCGATGTCGTTTAGCCAAGTGATGCATAAATCATTAACTGATCTACCGTCCGCAAAAGTAAAAATGGTAAAAACATTTGAAATCAGCAGTAGTATAGGAGCTACAATATAGTCCTGTAGGAATATTTAGGTCCACGGGGTTTGACTTTTGCAACGAGTTATATGCATGCCCACCTTTCATTTTTTATTGGTTACATGTTTCAGATCACGTCAGTTTAGCCGCCATTTTGAAAACAAAGATGGCTGCCATTTTATTCTTAAAATTGCTTGTAACTCTCGAAAATATCATCCTTCAATGATGCAACTGACTGCAGTCGATTCCCATTTGAGTACACTACATGATGCA
>JAHWFP010089355.1:0-11158 GCA_023313725.1 Lithobius niger
AAAAATTAATCTTGTGGTATCTGAAATCTTCTGTTAACCATTCTTTCATTTAAGGGTCAATTCTATTTATTTTGACCCTCTTCATACTGAATATGCAGCAACAATCCACAACATCTACAATGGTTTTGCATCATCTAGTTTCCAAGTCCAATTTACCATGTGGCATCCAAACTCAGAATTAACAACTTGTCAGCTTCTTGACTAATTAAAGACTCGTAGTAATTTTATGGAATAAATGGTGATGAATCTAAATTGGCAAAAGCAGTATCTACATAATCATCATTCTGAACGTTAATAAAACATTTAGGGTTTTCCAGGACAGTTATTCTACAGATGGTCAAATTCACTATTGATTCCTATAAATCACCAGTCTCAAAATAATATTTCAGGTTGGCAAGCAGGGTATCTATTTAACTCTTACTTCGCTTTAAAACTATGTATTCTGTCTTTCTTCATAGTCCTTGTTACGTGTGTTTCAGGTATTCTTACTGCTAGGCTTTCCTGACATCTACCTGGATCCGGTGCTTGGAGCTTTTCATATTCAGTCCCATTTCAAGAATCCTCCATTCTTCTATCACACAATGCCTTGCTTCTTGGCTCTCTACTTCTGCTTGTTCAGTTTTTTCTGTCTCGTGGCTTTAATTTCTTTATCAAATTCCTATATCAAGGTCCTTGATTCCTTGCTCAACTGGTCTCACTTTCAGGGTGCAATGAATTTGGCTGGGGCCACAGGAAACCTCGAAGTTCGTTTCTAGTTCCATGTTTTCATCTAGCCATACTTCGTCTGTAGGTAATGACTTTGTCTCCGGATGTTTCATTTCATCTAGGGCTTACACTGTTTCTTCAGTCTGCGACATGAAAGTCGTTCTATTACTTGGTGCTCTTGCATTCAATTATTCTTTTCGTCCCAGTTTCATTAATCTTGAAACACAAAATCGGTTTGTTCAGCTGAGTTATTTTTACTCATTCTCTAAAAATCCAGCGTTTCTGCCAATTACTATGCATTTAATTCGTAAATTCCCTAAATAAACAATTGGTATTTGAGTCACAGCCTACTCGTACACATTTTAAACCTGTGGCTTGCAGTTTATTTCGGCTTAGTTTGGTATGCACGCAAGACATAGAAAACTTATTGCTCTCAAGTGTATGACTGAGGATGATTTAACCACAACTGTAACGGCTTTAGAAATTTGTTATTTTTATTCGTGAACCTATTTCTAACCTCTCCAATTAAAATTAGAACACCCCATAATTATAGTGGTACATTTTTTGAGAATATTGCTGCAAGTACTAATACCATCAATGTTCTGTTTAATCGCTTCTGACCATTGCTTTCGAGAATGAACGCTCCAGTAGTTAGGTGTTGTTCCCTTTTTGTTCAAAATACGAGATGATGTTAGCGTTGACGCACTTGTTACACCTATCACTTTTAAACCAGAATTCACCTACATTATTAACTCTTTCAACTGCTTCTGATTTTTGTCTTAGCAGGTAAACAACACCATAACCAGCATACACTTCTGTTAGTATTGACAGTATTGCTGCAAGTACTAATGACATCAGCTGGTCTGATCAATTGCTTCATTACATGTGCATATGTTATGTGCTATTATACATGCTATTATGTATTTAATAAAAATTTCTCGCACTTTTACTGAGCTTGGAACCATTAGTCAGTGCAGACCGTTTCTCACCTTGACCACTATTATTTGACTACACAAAATGAGGAAAACGTTAAACTTATTTTAAATACAAATCGGTCCAAATTTATTCCACTTCTCCTCCTCCCCCTGCCTGATTAACACCAACAGCAAGTAGGAAAAATCGGATTTTACTTTGCTTTTATTTGAATAGCAAATGTGCTATCCACTTTTTCTTCAATAAACACTTACCCAGGACCCGCTTAAAAATTTCAGAATGCATCACACTACTATTTTTGTTAGTAGCTTTGTCCCTGCATGCAATGTGCCAAAGAAGGTTTTCTAGGAAGACTTTTGACTTTGTTTCTCTCAATAGTCTTTAGTCCAGTTTCATCAAAAAGAGCCATGAAACAGATTGGTTCAACGTTGAATTGTTGTTGACTGTGGAGAAAAGCAACGCCACAGGCAAATTTTTAAGCCGCATAGGTGTGGTACAATATGTAATTTTTTTAGGGTGTCTAGATGATCTAGGATTGCCAGTAAAAATATCAGCTAAACAGTTGTGATCCAGATAAAAGAAAAGTTAAATCTGATAATTTTTCTTTACTGGTGTTACTATTGTTCGTATAAAGATTAAATTTGTATTCCTTTTTGTTAAAAAAAAGTTTAACATTTTTTTCCATTTTGTGAGTTTAAAATTTTAGTAATATTTTATTGTGTAACGTTGTCTGTATTATGTTGGTTGGGGTTTCCGAGATGGATTTTAAGTTCTTATGTGACTCTTCATTGTTTTATTTTTTCTGTGTGTGTCAAATCATGCAACTGCCGGATTTTTTATTTCAGAAGTAAGCTTGCTTGAGTAACATATTCCATTACCCAAACCTACACGATGATTGTATAAACGTAGAGTTGTAATGCTATAACCATATTTTAACCCTAAGTCACGCAATCATGCCTACAGGCAATAATTATTCAATGGTTGATCTAGCAGCCTAGATCATCCTAGCCCCTTGCTCTTCTATCAATGTAACACGGTCTGGGCGTAAAATAATGCCTACAACCAAAGGAAGAAGTTTTTCGAACATCATAGAATCCATGTTGATATTCGGGACGAAAGTTACACATTACTATCGATCTCTTTATATACTTTGGGCAGCTTATTTATAACTTTCATCCGGCATTTGATTTGAAGAATTTATATCTTTTCTAACCATATTATCATTTCAAAGTAATCAATAGTTCTGTGGTTAGTAGACCTTGCTCTATCCTACGATTCCACAAGAAGAAAATTTTTGGTCTTTACGCCCGACATTATCGCCAAATTTTGGTCAAAAAGGTAACATTGATGCTAAATTTAACTATGACCATACTTCAAAAATAATTAATTCAGAAGTTTACTGTACGAAAGGCCAAATTATCTGAGAAGATTCTTCAGAACAGTTTTGTGTTTAATCTGATAAGTGATTCGTAGGTTTTGTGTGTAAAACAGTTATTTTGATGCCATTTTGGCAGCCATTTTGGAATTTAATAACATTTGAATAGCATTTTTCTTGAAGAAAATATAGTTTATTATTCAAAACTCATTTGTTTTTTTTTAAATTGTAATTAAGTTGATGGTTATAATATTTGCAAAGCCACCTCTCGTGAGAATTCCTGCACGAATGATAAAATAAATAATCTCTGTTGGAAAACCTATGACGAGCTTTCTGACGAATGGTTTATAATGTACGAGGCGAAAGCTGTTTCATTACGGGTTCATTTTGGGTTGTAGTAAAACGTGAATAGGCCATTATTTCAGAGTTTATAATAAAACTATTACTGAATATTACCCCTACCCAGATTTTCTACAATCAGATGGAAGGTTTAGAAGTTACAATAAAAAAAACAGAGTTGTAACCCCCATTTTGGCGTGCTTTTTCGGATTTTCATTTATTTGGTCCAAACTCAAGCATACATGCCATGTGGTATATAGTCAAATAATATTCCTGTCATATTCCGTTGGTATCGTTAGGTGGATATGGGCATCATTTTGGGTGTCGAATAGATAGATTTAGACAGACTGACAATCTGAGGGAAATGTAAAATCGTCCAGTTAGTATGTGTTTTAATATAGAAGTTCTGTAAACAGTAAAAGTTGCTAGCTTTTCCTCCTACCCACAAGGGGTGAGCTTTGGTCTTTGTTCGTGTATAAATGACGATTTTGATTTAGAAGGGTTTCCTTTACACAGTGTGTGAATAAAACATTATTTGAAGAAAATTTTATACTTGAGACCATTTGCAATAGATATAACAATCGAATAAGTGGTTTAGATGTTCTAATAAAAAAATTCCTTTTTTGGGGGGTGGGGGGGGGGGGAGATTTTCGTCGTCATTTTTTATTTTCACTAAAACTTGAATGAAACATTCTTGAAGAAAATCTAATGTTCATGCTTGTGGTCAAAATAACGAACGGTTTAGAAGTCTCAAGCCAAAAATGGCTCATTGGTTGCTATTTTTGCTTCCATCTGGTTTTGTTTATTTTCACCAAGTTGTATAAAACCATTGAAAACGTCGATGGGTCTAAATTTAAAGAGAATTCTTATCAACTTTAGTACATATCATTCTACCTGTGCCCACTGCACTTCCTCAAATTTTGCTCATATGCAACCAAAAAATGCTTACATAGAAAAATCATTGACAAGTTCAACATTATTTCAAAGAATATTCTAAATAAATTCAGTTCGAATCCATTTATGTCTGACTGTAACTGTGCAACAAAAAACACAAAGACAGGCAAACAACAGGCAAAGCACAATTCCAAACCATTGAGTTAAAAAGGGAACTGTTTCACTTTGCTTATTTTGTCAGTAATTCTTTGATTCACTTATCATTATTGCTTTTATTACGAAATTTGAATTTTATTGATGAATTTGAATAAAATTTCTATGTTCCTGATATCACATAAATCTGGTTTCATCAAGACCAAGTGGTTCCTTACATACGGATGAACAGAAGGTTGGTAATATGTGCTATTCGCATCGGAAAATTCTGCAAAAAAGGGGGCTAAAGCGAGGTCTACTCTTCTACACCTACTTTTATATTCGTTTTAACTTTTCACTTAATTCAAACCTTTATTTTGACGTAACAGCTAAAATATAATAATTTTAAATCTTTTCCTTCTCTATTGTTAGTGAACATGTTTCTGTAAAATAAAATTACCACCCACAAAACGAAACGAACTTACTAGCAAATGTTTGTTAATGAAGTTGCTGATGAAGTCTTTACGTAATATTTAATAACAATACATTATTTTCAGTTCATAGGAAAGCGCGTCCTTCATTATTTTGTCCTAAGTTTCACAGATGTACATTATACAGATGAGATCGCATCTTGTTCACAAGTCATAATAGTGAAATGAATAATTGATCCAGATAAATGGAATATGCATAAATTGTGCTTTGTTCTTGTGCATTAACGACATTCTTCTTACCTGAATTGTCACGTCTTCGGCTGTTGTACTTATGACGAATATACGAATTAAATATAATAATAAATTAATGATATGAACAAGAGTCTCAAGTTCAAAATCATTAGTAAGTATTTCGTAGGATAACATACACAAATAGATTGACATATCAGCCAGCACTAAAGTGATCATTAAAGAGAATGTACGTTGTACTGATTCTGCCAAATTAAAGAAACGAACAAATTGATGGTAGATATGGTCAAGAGATTTGTTGAAATGATCAGTTCTTGAAGTTAGCACTTCCTTCAGTTTCGTGTTGAGGTATTCGAAGCATTTAGCACAAAACTGAGCAGCAACAACGAAAAACATAAACACAAACAGTTCATGACCATATACAGCAATAATATAAAATGTATACAAAAATATGTAGTAAGAGTTTAATGGGTTATTAACAGCAGTGACCGTAATCCAGTAAACGCATAGTAAAAAACTGTTGAAACACTGGAAAATAATATACTTGAGCAGAAATAATCGTTTAACAATTCTTCCTGATAATATTTTATCTGCAGTTTTCAGCTTTTGAAGCAAACTGCCAAAAGTCTGTTCGTTCAATAAGCTAGAAGTGAAAACAATAATTACAACCATCATGGGCACTAAAGTTTTTGCCATTGCTACAAGCATGCTGACCTGACTAGAGTATTCACTTTTCATCCTCACACTTATTTGCAGCACGAAACTGCACAGTATCGCCATTCTCATTAAAACCATATAGAGAATCATCAGTGACTTTTTGCAGTGAATATTTCTAGATTTGAAACGTGGGCTATTGAAGCTCCAAGTAAAAAGACCCAAGATTTTCCCTAGCAGAATTATAGGATAAAATATTTCGCGACTAATTGATGTTTTGCTTTCAATACGCAGAACTGGAAAGTCATTTGAGGCAAATGGTAAGATATTTACTTGGCGATTCATGACTTTTTCATACACTGAAGGACAATCAATCAGATGTGCGTACCTTAATTTAATATCTTATTATTCCCTGCAAAAAAATAGATACCAAATTACTATTTTCATTTGTACATTCAGCGTGAACAAAAAGTCTGGTAATGAATAGTATTGATTTTAGTGTGAAGAGATTGTTGGCTATATACAGGGTGGTCTAAAAGTCTGGTCACAGCAAACACCTCAGGAATTATTGGTCGTAGTAAGGTAAGGTAGATATGCTGAAATATGTCACATGTGACGAGTTCCATGGCATCAAGCGTAATGACCTTGAATGACTCTGTCAAGATCATTCAATTTTTTTATATTTGGAACCCTAAGAGATACGACATAAACGTCAATTGCAAATTTGTGTGGGCCGACAAAATAAACCTCATTCAGAATTCGGAAATGAAATAGCTTCATAATTACAGGAGCTACAAAAAAATCACAGTGAAGCAAACTTTGCTTGCTACATTAATACTGTAGGCGTGATTTACATTTAATCATAGTAGAGTTGGTATGCTTTCATCATGATTTCCTAATTATGAAATGACTTTAAGCAGTACTCCGTTTTTGCTAATAATACATGTTGCAATAAATATGGATGAGTCTATTGGGCACGCATTTTTTGCTTACCCTTTGTTAGCTTCACTGCAACGTAATTCTTGTTTTGTTCGTAGCTCCTGTAATTATGAAGCTATTTTAGTTCTACTTTCTGTATGAAGTTTATTTTGTGAGCCCACTCAACTTTGTAAGTGACTTTTATGTCGTATCTCTTGGGGTTCCATAAATAAAATAGAGTGATTCAAGGTCGTTCCGATTGATGCCAATGGGGCTTGTCACATGTGACATACTTCAGCGTATCAACCTTATCTTTCTACGACCAATACTTCCTGAGATGCTTGATGTGACAACTTTTAGACAACCCTGCACAGGGTGTTCCAAAAGTCCCAGACAGGCTGAATAACTTTTGAACGGATGAGAATTGAAACTTGCAACTTTGGGGACATCGGTTGGGTTGAGGGTTCATATCTTTTGGCGTAAGTGACATCGCAGTACCCCCTCCATAGGGGCCCCAGGGGGCGCAACTCATTAATTCCAAATGGGAAGGGGCGTCGAGTAGCACGTCATTTTAAAGCCCTTAATGAGCTGAGAAAAATGGCGCAAAGAATACGTCGCTACGTTGCTCCAATCAAAAATGGAGCCCCATCAAAGTTCGAAATAGCACTTTGCATTGGAAGCATTTACGGCACTAGAAAACGCTTCAGACATGTTCACAATGTGACGGATTGTTCCAGATAGAGAAACTTAAAGACAAACGTAAAAGAGAAGTAGCAATGTTGCGGTCCCGCATTTGGGGGGGAGGGGGGCAGGGCGAATAAAGTCCTGACTGTGGCTTCACTAAAGAATTTCAAATGGGAAATGGGGGGGTCGAGTGGTACGTCATATTAAAGCTCTGAACGAGCTGAGAAAATGGTAGAAAAAAAACTTCGCTACCTTGCTCCACTCAAAAATGGCACCTCTTTAAAGTACGAACATGACACAAATTCCTCTAAGTCTGTTCTAGGGAGATAAACCGAAAGGTACATGTACAATAAAACAAGGTTGAAGGGCAGAGCAGGGCAGGTGCTGGAAAAATCCTAACTAAATAAGATGTTCAAATTGTAAACCTTGCACCTCCTGATAGTGATACAGTGCGTCGTTAAATAAGCAAACTGCTCTGTTAAGAACATGACGAACTTCACCAGAAAAGAAAACCATTTCATCTTTATCTTTGTTGGAACGAGGCATTACTAAAGGTGGGATGGAGTAAGTACTAATAGGATGTACAGTATGAAAGGACGTGCGAAAATGGATGAACAATAGTGGATGTACGAAAAATGTACATTAAGGTGCGAGAAAAAACGGGGTGGAAAAAGGTACAAAAAGGTGCAAGAAACACGAGATCGATAAAATGTACGAGCAAATGGATGCACGAAAGTATAAGGGTCCACGAAAAAATCAAGCTGTATTGTATTGTGATGACTTGGCAGTGATCTGTCTCTTCAGTAAATCAATGGCCTACTTTTGAAAACTACCTTCAAGTTTCATCATGTTACTTCCTTGAAGAACACATTTTTCTCTTGGATGCATTTTATCGATGAGGCCACAAATACACTTATCACTTTATCTACCCGTTTCAGACTTTGCATTGTCACCATTTTGGAAGGAAGTAACGTAGCAACGTTTTCTTTTCGCTGTTTTTATTTGCATGTTAATATATTTACTAAGAGGTGCAACTCGATTTCCCCCTCCCATGTGACATTTTTTAGTTTAGCCCCAACCACAATTTAATTTGCCCTGCCTCCTTCCGTCCCCCGCCCCCCAAAACAAATGCGGGACCTTAATATTGCCACATTTCTTTTACGTGTGTCTTTCAGTTTCTCCATCAGGAACAATCCGTCACATTGTGACCATGTCTGAAACGTTTTTTAGTGCCGTAAATGCTTCCAATGCAAAGTGCTATTTTGAACTTTGATGGGGCCCCATTTTTTATTAGAGCAACGTAGCGACGTTTTCTTTGCACCATTTTTCTTAGCTCGTTAAGGGCTTTAATATGACGTACTACTCGATTCCCCCTTCCCATTTGAAATTACTGAGTTGCGCTTCCTGGGGCCCCATGGAGGGGGGTACTACTGCGATGTCTCTTAAAAACATGGAAATAATCTCTGAAAAACCTATTGTTCTAAATTAACAAAAACAAGAAATAGACAAGTAAGCCATCGATATCACACTGATACGGTGTAAAATAATCTCAAAACACCAAAAAATTCACTTCTTCTGCACATAATAGTGTGATGCAAATAGCACACATTTTTTTTCTTGTGTCTGTTCCATTAGAGCACTACGTTTTTCAAAAGGAAAACATCCATATTTTATACAATAAGTCGTTTTTTAATACTAATATCCAGTTATATTGTTTCTGGAAGGTATATCAGGTAAAAGAAATAGAATTATGATAAATGAGATAATCATCGTATGAGATACTACTGGTAATGCTTCTGGAGATACATCAGCTAAAGAGATCTAAAATTAAGGAGATAAATGAGACTGGCGGTTAACAAGCTAAACAAGATTTGAACTAAATGAGATAAACGAGGCAACTAGATTTAACATACATGAGAAAAAAGAAATTTGCAAGAAAAGGTATAAACAAGTTTTGATTTTAAGTAGATAAACGAGATTACATAATTATAAGATGAACAAGACTGAATTGAGTAGAGTAGATGCAAATTACTACTACGACGGACTGGCCATAAAACCCATTGTACTCCATTGTTATCAAAGCCCCGCCCCCCTAACAGACCTACTACAATATCGGGTCTGCCTTCAACGAAACTTACGAAAAACTTCTAGAAGTACACGATACCTACGAGGGGTTGTGCTCATGAATGAAAATTTTTATTTTTTTTTTACTGGTCAGTTGTACTGCTGTCGGTACGAAGCGATTATTCGTCTTCGGAAACTTTCCCTATGAGTTTATCGATGCTCGCAAAGTGTTTGTAGAGCTCGGACCATTCCGTAAACGAAAGTTGTAACAAAGTCACCACTTCCGTTGTTTTAGGGTCGTATTCCACAAAGTGCACTTGCGTGTCGTCATTCGTAAATCGTACTCTTTTCTTTTCTCCTCTCCGACACGAAGCGCTTTCATTTTAAAATCCAACAAGAATTTCATTTTGTATCTGCTGTCGAGTTTGGACAGTTCCAACATTATTGCCAACATATGTTTTTCGTGTACAGTTAGCTCCAATTGCTCGATTAACACTTCTCTGGCTATTTCGATGAACCGGCTCGAAGACCTGTTTCGAAGTGGGATCCGTAACGCTTTTCCATAGACCCTCGTCCGTGCTTTCCCAACCTTTCCAGGCGAACCTATTTTCTTCTTCGTCCTTGGACTGCAATTTCTCCCTCCACTGATTGAGTACAGATCTGTTGATCTTTTCACCCAGTCGATATAGGTAGGTCCATTCCAACGAGTTGAGTCTCAACTCTGTGGTAAGCCCTGCCTGTTTGTTAAAAACGAGAGTCGGTCTGCTTTCAATAGTGACATTCAGGTATTTACTCAGCATAAAATTACCACTAGTGGCGTCCATGATGAGAATGTTTCAATGAGTTAGTTCTTTAATAAAAAAATATACATTTTATTCAACAAACATTATTACAATCAACAAATCACCGAGCCATTCGTTTCTTTTTCTCTCTTCGCTCTCTTTGAGCCAACCTTCTTTTTCCCCTGAACACTATTTTCTCCTCTTCAGTCATTCTCGCACGTTGGTGTTTTTCCGCAGCTTGTTTTTTCTTTTTCTGGATAGGAGTTAGTGTGGCGTGCCTATCCCTATCTAACCGTCTTCATTTATCGCTGGCTCTCTTCTTCCACTCTTATGGATTTTGCACTTTCAACTGCCTACTCTGCTTCATCTGCAATTTCCTCATCTCGGCTTCTCGAACCTCAACATTTTCAACTTCTTTTATCCTCTGTTCCACTTAATTCCCGTTCCACCGAGTTTCCGCCTCTTCATCGCTGATTACACCGTCGGCCATACCTGTCCATACTCCGTCATCGAATAAAGACTCCACGAGCAAATCAATCGTGAGCACAACCCCATCATAGTCATCATCCTCATGGTAAGAAATATAATTGATGCCACGATGTCCGATTGCAAAAGTTTCTACTTCGTTTACGAGGAATCTCTTGTCGTCGTAGGCTGACAGTAGGGATTTATTCACCCAGGTCGTGGCCAGCTGGTGATGGCTGTCACTGGCGATCTTGTACCAACTCCCTCTTTGTTCCTGATTAATGGAGAGTCGCCCTATAATCTTCGTGGCTTAAGTGTTTCTCCACGAATCTCTTGGAAATTCCCTTCGCTTTTTTCGTTTCGCTTTGGGAGGTCACGAGCGAATACATCTTGCTACTCAACCCCACAAACTCTTTTATCGGTACTCCCTTCGTGGCATCTTTCATCTTTCCCAACACTTGCTTGTTGACGTTGCAGAACAGTGGGTGTTGAGGATCGTAGTTGCTAGTGTCGAATATACTAATGTTTTTAGC
>JAHWFP010089356.1:436-44284 GCA_023313725.1 Lithobius niger
GAGTGGAGGCCAAGATGACGACTATAGAGTGGAGGCCAAGATGACGATGTCTATAGAATCGAGGCCAAGATGACGATGTCTATAGAATGGAGGCCAAGATGACGACGGCTATAGCATGGAGGCCAACATGAAGACGACTATAGAGTGGAGGCCAAGATGACGACGACTATAGAGTGGAAGACAACAAGGCGACGACTATAGACTAGCGACCAAGACAATGACCAGTATAGAGTGGATACCAAGATGAGTGGATACCACTATAGAGTGGAAGCTAAGACGGCACCGACCATAGGTAGAGGTTAACGGGCGAGTAATTTTCTTTCGTGATGCTTCCAGCCTTGCGATGTTTCACTCTTGTGAAAAGTGGAACAGGTTGGTGGAACATGATTTTACGGAGCGCCACTCAGTAACACAGTTGGTTGAGCGACCACTAACAACGTAACGTCCTCAAATTTCTGTTAGACGATGTCTTTTCTTGCTTTCTGAGCTTAGTGTGTCTTGCAATCTCTCAAGAACCCAGTCATTTTAAACTGAGTGTATGCTGGGTTTAATCTTCTACCTTGTGGTTAATTGTTCATTATTTAGTGTTTAGTTGTTTATTACGTTTTTAGGTTATAAATACTTCATATGGTTTTAAATCTGCTTTTTATTCTTTCGGTCATCATAATTACTATAAAGTGGGCCACAGACTCATGAACGCTGTAAACCTGTAAATGTCTCCATCCTTTTACAGTTTAAAAAAAATATATATTTTATTCAATTTTTTTTGCCACGTTATAAAACTAAAAAAAAAAAAGGTAAACATCTGTATTCTTTGACAGGTTTTATTACTTTTTTTTCCTCTCTTTCGTTACGTACCACTGAACAAGTCGCCCCCGATTTAAGTATTGACTTAGGTTCCTGTTCGGTTCAAATATAAAATTATTGAATGACTCCAGGTGGTGTCTTGAAGTCTTCCATCTTTCGTCGTCTTGCCCTTAGAAAAACTTGAGAAGGTCGGACCCGAGATTGGAGGAGGGGTGGAGGTGTAGTGCGTCTGATCTGTAAGAAAGAATGAACGAAAAGAAGACCTAGACAAACCAGCTAATGGTGTGTCATGACGAATGTTCCCTCAGGCACTAATCAATCACTTCGTCGGCCATTTTTCGTTGCTGATTCAGCTTTGTTCTTGGAAGAAGGGCACTCATTCTCTGCCATCAGTCGTGCTTGAATCTAGGTTTTAAGCCCATTTCGGTTGCCCTCCGGCACCAATTATTTAAATTTCCGAGATGTCACTCCTAAAATGTAATTCAGTGTCGCGATTTTAAGTCATTACGAATGTCTAATAATGCGTTCGCGTAAGATGGTTGTTCCCAAAACTCATGATTTTAAAGACGTTCTGCGATTGTCATTGTCGGTAAACAAGAGGCGAGAACAAGCTAATTAAATTCTTAGAAGACGAAACCAGGGTTTGTACGTTAGCTGGAAAAGCTAGAAAAGTCTGGAATCTAGTTATGCCTTTTTCAGGCCTTGAAAATCATGTTATTTCGACACCATACTGACATTATTTTTTTTTTTATAAATATTTTCTTACCTTAAATCTAATAAAATCGTTCATTTTTGCACACATTGCCGGTGTATACTCTGCCAGTTGGAAGAAAAACAATGCGTATAGAACCGACGTAAAATTTTCCCATAAACTACATATCCGAATTCGGTATGTAGATATATCCCTTAATCCTACACGTATGGTTTGTTTCACGTTATGTTTGCAGGAAACTGACTGTATGACGCAACGTTTCCTTCCACTGCGATTACAAAAAATACCCGTAAATATCCCACTCGTAGACTCTAACAGTAACTGTGTAGAGTCTACAAGTGTGATATCCACATGTTTTTGCATACGTAGTGCAAGGAATTGTCCGTCATACAGCCAGTTTCCAAAAAACATCATGTGGAACAAATGATGGGAGATAAACTAAGTATATATAGTGACGGACAAAACGAATATGACGGACATGCCTTTAAGGTCATGCCTCAGCGCACCGTTTTGTCCGTTACGTCCGTGAACCTACGCCTCAAATGCAGCCCAGGGCAATTTATACAGAAACTGAAGAGACAGTTTTAACGGAGTCACGGTAGTAGTCGCACTAGTCGCATTAGTGTATTTTCAATAATGTTGTGGAGTAGCCCATATTCTTCGTCTAAGCACAAATTGTTGCAGTGCCATAACTATACGGGGAAAGGTAAACGAAGCATTTACCTTTGAAAGTCAACTTTTTTTTCACAGCCAGTAACAAAAACAAAAAAACAAGCTAGGCTATATATATATATATTTACTTCGCACAGCCACTGTGTAAGAAAAACATATTTACTTTCTCCGTCTCTTGCTCTTCTGATTCAAATGTGCGTCGCTGGAGTTGCTTCGTTTATGTTTCTTTTGGGTGGCTAATATGCCCTCGGTATATGTACGTTAAAGTTAAAGCTCCTGTCATTCACGCCTTCATGGCCCAGGTTGGGCAAGCATCAAATTTGTTGCCCGAAACTCCAGACTTTACATTTTAGTTTACCGCAGTTTGAGTGATGACGCGAACGCTAAAAATTTATTTGTTCTAACAGAACTGAAACTTGTGTTTGTTCATTTGTTCTACTTGTCGATTGTTCAAACTAGGATTTTAAAAAAAGTAATAAAGTCAGCCGACATTAGCAACACTCCAAATACCGTACTAAATTACAACAGAATTGTACGCAGTTATAGATAAAGGAAAATTGTAAAAAAAAAATTGCAAATACTTGCAAATACAATGATGTTGGTTTTAATTCATCGTCTTTTCCAAACTCTGTTTTTCACCTCTCTTGGAACACATTTCTATTGCTTAAGCAATAATTAATTTGTTGGTTGATAAAAAGTATACTAAGCACCTCAACGGATAAAATACATGATACCTTTTTTTATGTCAAAGATTTCATTACCAAAGATTTGAAAAGTAAAAATAAAAATGATTACAAAAAATAAAACACAGTGCAACACAACTGGGACTGTTTAACAGGGAGCTGCCATATTGCCTAGCATGTTTTTAATGTGTAAATCTTGTTTCTGACACATTTTTGTGAAGTAAATGTAGATTTTTGAGTTATTTTGGAGCCAAGACTGGAAACATCTCATTCATTTTATAGCCCATTACGGCAGTTCACTGTTGAACAGTACCAGCAGTGTTGTGCCTGATTTTTAACTTTTTAAACCTTTGAAATAAAGACAAACTTTTAATCTTCGAAATAAGGTTTCCTGCTTTTTTTGAGTGCGTAATGCTTCAGGGTATTTTTATCAAACAGATGTAAAGCAAACGCTTTTATTCGGTACGTAGTCTAAATTGTGAAGCGTAGTGCACATCTCATATAGCGTGTTTCATCGTTCTACGCAATTAAATAAGAACCAAACCATATGGGAAATATACAGGGTCTCCATAAATACTGCCCTATTCTCAAATGTGTATAAAAATTTAGCAATGGAAGCAATCGTAATGCGGGTTCATCCATCGGAAAGAACAACTCAAAAGTTTTACTAAAAATAATTCACATCGATACTCTGCCACGCGTGCACCAAGTGTAACACTCTCTGAAAGATGCCGTGTTCTGACATTACAAATCTCAATGTACCAACACAGCCAACACAGCGGGTTGTGTAACAAATAGGTGAAAAATTTTTTTGGGGGGGATACCTAATTTCCAATAGTGCGGAAAAGTTGACAAATAGAACGTGTGAAACATTTTGTAGATATTACTTAATAGAGCAGTGACCTGTGACGTCACAGTTTGCTGCGGTACTGTGCTGCGGTACTGCGGTACTGTCATCATGTAGCCGTGGAGCCCGACATCTGGCTAGATTGGTGGGGAACGCTTGGTGGGGAAGACTGCTTGGCTTTCCGCCATTTTGTTATTTTGGCTTGCTTCGTGCCATCAGTGCTGGTGTCATGTTTATCCATCAAGATGGTTAACGATTGTCGGATTTCTGGTTGCGGCAACAAAAGAGGAGTAGAGGGTTCGTCCTTGTTTAGATTTCCAACGATTTCCAGCGAATTCCTTCATCCATGGCTAAGAGCGCGTTTACGCAACAACTCGCCTTTGCATTCTCGCAGCTAGAACTCAATCGCGATGGCAAAGGTGACATTGCCATAGTAACAACGCTAACTGGATTAGTTAAATCCGACATCGTTTGAGTAAATACTTGCAGTTTTATAATCCGTGCCAATAATATAAACAATTCCTCATGACGAAACAATTTTCCCAAACGCTTCTGAATTCACGTTATTTGCTGTTTTCGTTGTGAGGCGGCAGTCATAAAACCGCCGCCATGTTGGAATTTGAGGTGATTTCTAGCTTCTAGCTGCGAGAATGCAAAAACGAGTGGTTGCGTAAATGTGCCCTAAACCAGGTAACGTCGTCTGCTTGCTTCATACGCGATTATTTACCCCACCACTACAAGCAAGATGGCGGCACGCGTTGTTCGGTTGCCATGAGCAACGGACAGCGATGACGGTGCTGTATATCTACAGACGAGACACTTCAAAAGAGGATAATCACCAAGAAAGTTCTAGATGTGACGATGTTTTCTTGCCACACCCAAGCTGTGGAGAGGTGTGTCAAGTTGGTATCGGTGGCTTTAGTTGCAGTATGCGGCACAAAATACAGAGATGGATTCATTCGTTCAAGACTTGCATCACGAAGAAAAATGCCTACTTTCAACTTTAAACAGGAGTACAACATTACAACATAAATATAAATTAATCAATGTATTTGTGTTGGCACACATACTAATAGCTAAACGAGGAAACTTTCCCTCTGTTAGCAATAAGTACAGGTGTAATCACCTAATAAACTAACTGTATGTTTTTTTTTCAAAATTCGTGTTTTTCCATTTTTTTAAAATAAAAATGTGAGAAATAAAGGCCCCAGCGGCAACTGAAGATATTAACCAATAACAACGATTTTTTTTTACACAAGCCAAGGGCCACATGAGACAACAATCCCGCACTACTAGAAAATAGAATTTTAATTTTTTAATTTTTTTTAGAAAAGTGTAATTTTTCAGTCTTTTTTGCGAAAATTTGAGAAGTATAAGGCCCTGAAGATCTTAACCAATATCAATAAAATGTTTGACACGTTCTATTTGTCACATAAGAAAACCTTTCCTCACTATTGGAAATTAGATATCCACAAAAAATGTTTTTTTTTTTTCACCTATACGATACATTCTATGTATTAGCAGTACGCAGTTTATGTAATGGCAGTGCACATGCTTTGTAACTAAAGAATGTATTATGTTTCTACACAAACTGTGTCTGCTAGTACACAACTCGCTTGTTGCTACACGGAGATGTGTACTGTGTCAGAACACAGTGCCTTCAGATAGTGCGCAAAATATTAAGCCAATTTTCATCTTTGCGCTGAGTATTGTTAAATATTTCCGGGATACGGTACCGATATTTTCCGTAATTTTTTCAAGCAGCACCGTTTCTTCCATTGCATGGTTTTGACCCTTGATCCTTACACGCCCCTATAAAAAATATATCTGGCTGATAACGGATTTGAACGAGCCGTGTGAGATTTTACGGTTTGTGAAGCTCCCAGTGCTTGAAACGGGCTTGATAATACCTCGCGCGAAACTGAAAATCGGTTAAATATTCAGTGTATAACATTTGGAGCCCAAGTGGTAAAAGGCATCACATCAAAAACCAAAACTGGTAAAAGGGACCGTCAAGTTCCAAATGGTTCGGCCTTTCAAAGGAGTGATATAAACACACTAAAACATTCGCCAAGTTAATCGCACCGACTAATAGTTCGAAGGTTAAATTTAAAACTAGAACATTGCATTAAGTTTTCATTTAGCGTCCAAACTCATAGTATTATTCGGTGCGAAGTTGGCGAATGTTTTGGTGTGTTGGTATTACATCTTTGACCAGATCCCTTTTACCAGTTTTGGTTTTTGATATGATATCACTTCTTTTTTTTAATTCGACGTGTCACACGTCGAATTAATGCGGTTGTGCCCAAAAAAACAGTGGTAGCCGATTTACGTCAGCGGCATCTCCTGAAAAAACAGACACATTTGTTCAATTCTGATCCGACAAAATTTAAGTATGCGGGTGAGTGACTTGCAGTGCGCCAGTACACAAGGTATTATGCTCTAGATAATTTAGTTAGGACGGTTTAGTTTGCTAACCTCTAAAAAGGTCTCTGAGTGAAAAACCGTCGTCAAATAGTACACGATCAGTAGATGTCGTCAGCGCTATACCAGCGTAAAGGCGCTCAACCGGCGCTCAACGCCGATCATACGAAAAATTGCGGCGTGTAACTGCGTATTTCGGCAAGTGAGCTCTTCAACATTGCGGTCGGTTAGAGGCTATATGTATACGTCGAGATGGCTGTTCACTTATCGCGCAGAACAATACAGAGTGAGTCGTCACTTACCTTACCAGTGATCTGGATGGTACACTGAATTTCTATGAATGAATGTGGACGGTACAGTGAATGCGATGCCCGCATTGACTTTTGCTGTTAATTACTGCGCTATCCTCGCTGCTTTTCGGTGCGATATATTACAGCATTTTATTAAGCGTATTTGTGGTGTTGTTTCGATCCTATTGAACGAGTGAGCAAAGCGAATGATGTTCTGTTTACACAGTGGCGGACTGGCCAGAGGGAGGGAAGGGTGGGATATTCCTAATGGCCTCTGACTTTCAGAATTTTTAAAAATCCGTAACAGGAAGACTCACGTAAGTTTTATTGGTTCACATTAGTTTTACCCACAGATTTAAAATTGCAAATAATAATAATAAAGATAATTATAAAACGCTGGTAAAACAAGTACTTGCAGTGAGTAGCTTAATAAAATTTGGCCACATGAAATTGCAGTGTTATATTCAATGACGACTTTGTCACAATTTTCGTGTGAATATTTTAACTTTTGTTAATACACCTAAAAAGTGTAAATAAATTTAAAGTAGTCAACCTCACGTACCCTCAGCGAAGATTTAAAAAATGTAAAAGTCTGATGAACAAGAACAAAGGGAACGGGAAACTGTAAAACAACGAAGCTTTCAGTTTTTTTTTTTTTTTTAAGAATACCAATATCAGCGCCCGATGAAAACTGATCTGGTCAGTGACTGCATCGTCGCACACAAGATTCTGGCTCATTTGCCGTATCGTAGTAGCAGAAGTTAGGAGACAATTTTTTTTAATATAATGTGTAACATAGTAGATATTGTTCAGTAGCCTACAGCATGCATCGAGATTTTTTAGTAGTGTCCTGTTGGTATGTCTGGCCTTCCAACTTCATACGTCAATTACAGATTTTTTTTATATTCTACTATACGACACGTCGAATTACTAATGGAGTGTTAGTGCATCTTGTTAAATTGTGTATTGGCCTCATAGTCAGCAGATGTGTGTTAATGTGCCACGTCAACATTAGCTTGAGTGGTCATATTTCTAATATTTTAATACCATAACAATACCTGCAGCGAAATTGGAAATCGGTTAAATATTCGGTGTAAAATAACTGGAGCTCACGTGGTAAAGTACACGGTGCATATCACTGTTAATTTTTTTAATAAAACTTTTTGAGTAGTTCTCTCCAAATGACGAAACCACATTCTAATTCTAGTATGCACATCACTTAATCAGGAACGGGTATACCCGTTCCGACTAATGCTTAAACAGCGCGGCGCTACGATGGTATACCATCGTAGCGCCGCGCTGTTTGGGCATCCGTTCGTTATCGCAATGAGTTGACTGGATTACTGGCTTCATTTACTACAAATTCCGCCTAATTAGAACTGATCGAGGCTAATTGGACGACGGCTTCTCGGCTTCATGGAACCATATCGATTGCTGACTGGAAAAGCTAGCCATGATATTGCAGGTTTAGAGTTAATTTTCTCTGGCGAACCATTACACCTGATATAATCAAAACTGAGTATGAGTAGAACCAACTTAGATGATCATAATGTGCTCGTTATTTTAAGTCTTCTTATCTTAATAGTTTCGCCTTTTTTTTTTTTGGCTTGATGAGCCCGAACGGCAATTATACTTTGGTGAAGCCTAATTGTGACTATAGTTATACCAATTCTGTGTTTCAGGTGTTGCGAAAATTATCAACAAAATTAGCAACGTTCCGTTTGATGAGAACGACGAACAGCTATTCGAGGTAAGAGGGAGGTTTTACTTTCCTAGAGTATGATGGGGAGACTGAACAACACTCTATAAATAAACACCCGTCACAGAGGTTAAAATACAACAATCTTCACATGCAGTTTCTCGCACAGGATAAAAATACGTGTTAATTCGGTGCAATAACGCACCGAATCATCAGAAATAAAAATAAACGTTAAAAGATAGCAAGCAAAGTAGCCTACTTGTTAAAACACAAGACTTACGTGGAGGTTGCCATCTTTATGACGTCACTGGACGGTCCACAATACGAAGGGAAAAGGGGCGGAATCTGCTATATAAGTAAGTATATACATTCTCCAGTTTTTGAACTCGTTTCATCCCTCCATACAATTCACGATGGAAGAATCCTGCAATTATGCATTACATTTTCTGGATATCACGGCTATTATCAACTCAAATAAAATAGTAGAATTCACCCATTTTCGAAAACCAATGCAGACCACACGTTCCATAGATTATACGTCCTACACAGACCATCAATACAAAATGAATGTTGTTACAAACGAAATTAAGAGGATTTTTGCCCATACTACCAATAAATTTCTCCTGGAAAATGAAATCCAGTACACCTTTCACAAATTTCTCGCAAACGGCTTCCCCTTCCATCTTCTCACCAACATTATCGATTTTAAATTTTATTTTTCCAGCAAGAAAATTCAAACCAAGCCAGACTCTTACTTTTCTGTCCCATATTTTTCTGTAATAACAGACCCGATC
Source organism: Lithobius niger (assembly GCA_023313725.1). Taxonomy (NCBI): domain Eukaryota; kingdom Metazoa; phylum Arthropoda; class Chilopoda; order Lithobiomorpha; family Lithobiidae; genus Lithobius; species Lithobius niger. The sequence continues at coordinate 9,365 of JAHWFP010089356.1, forward strand.
CGACATATTCTTGCACCCAATAATATTAGGCTAATCTCTTTCTCCCACCCCAACCTTAGGCAAAGCACCATACCTAGGAATTCAAGCGATGAAAAAGTAAGGAGACTCACCACAAAAAAATGTGGTGTACAGAATTCCATGCTCCGACCCAAAATGCACGGCCACTTATGTGGGACAGACGCAGCAAAAACTTCGTGAAAGGATTACCGCCCATAAATCCAATGTAAATTTAAATCTCACCACAAATTCCCTTGTTCAACACCGCATCAATACAGGGAGTTCTCCAGATAGGATAAAAACAGGGCACACTCCTGACCTGGATAATGCCACAATTCGTTTTACTGATAAACAGCTGAGAGCCAGGATTAATCTTGAAACTCTTGTTATTTTATCACATCAACCACCTGTTCACAATCATATTTTACCTGAAAACAGAAACTTGAAAGAATACGTTCCCATAATAAGACAGTTTGGGCTATCCACCTGGCTTCACTTCTTACCTGCACTCGCAGGGAAGAGGTCGTCTTGCTGGTCTCCCTACTGTATTTGCTGTTTCGGCCAGCAATACATGAGTTCTTGGTTTTTAAACTTTTTTAAAATTTTTCTTTTTTAAGATGTGTCTGCCATAACATGATTTTGTGTTCTTTTATTTGTGTACGAAGCCTTTGAGCGGATATTTACACTTGATAACGGGGTGCAAATTATCCCCGAAACGTCGTGTTTTATTGTTTTACATGTGCACTTTTATAGGCTATATTTTTATCAAAAAAAAAAATATATATATAAGTAAGGGAATCCATTTTTTCAATTGTAGGTTCAAAATAGAGGGTATAGAGGCCATGTTTATTGACTTCGACGCATTAAACAGAGGAGGCTTAAACAGAAATTTAAAAAGTGTGGCGTGTGTCAGATATTAAATTGTTACATGTGACACAACTTCCTCTGTTAAAATTGATTGATGAATTGAATAGCATACAGATGTATAAACATCAAAAGACGTTGTGCCACGCAGTTCCGGTTTAGGACCTGCGGTATTCTTTTCTAGATTGTCATCAGTGATATAAATGAATTATAAAATAATTCGTGAAACTATAACTTAAACTAGGTCTTAAGGCAGCGTGTTCTTGTACGTGATATAAAAATTCTCTCATTTGTAAAAAACATCTTTTCAGGATATAATTAATTTACAATTAAGGATTGCAAGCGTTGCATTGCCCAAGGCTTATGGGTCCACCTACTCTGCTTATTGATGTTTCGCAATCTGGCTTTCACAAGCGATAATGCAACATGTGTGAGTCTTAACCGAAATTCAGTGTCACCAATGTCAGCTACAGCCCTGTCGAGTGTGTAATACCGTAGAAGGTGTGTAACTACATTTGTCTGCCTGAGCATGATGCTGCATTTAGCTTAAAATACCCGGTTTGTGGTAGCCTTCAATCCACCCAAAACCAAAACTGGTACAAGAGAAGCCGCCAAGTTTCAAAAAAGGGTCAGCCTTTCAAAGTAGTGATATCATTCAACCAGAGACATTATTAATAACATATCACTTTGATTCCCACGGTTGCTGGAGTACGAGGGCAAGACTCTAACTTGCTCCGTGCCCCAGCTTCCGTTAACATCCGACGGGTCCGGTTTCCATCGATATCAGGAAGGTCTTGGGCAATATTAACGATTTTTCCCTCATATTGGTGCTGACCGATTGTCCGTGCCCTTAAATACATCTAAAATCAGTTCCAACACCAAAAATGCTTGCTTGCGAAAAACAACTTACCGATATGAGGTGCCCTTTGTGAGGAACCATTACGGTAAAAGAACCAACAGCTACAAAGTCCCTTACATCTTCAATGAAATCCCATTGCAACTGCTTCAACTTAATTAAATATCAACCATTAGAAAGCATCTAACTGCTTACTTTTTAGACCAACAACTACTAGACTAGCTCTTCTTTCTTTACATGAAACGGTTTTTTTAGCATATTTTTGTTTCTGATAATGTTTAATTTTGTTTACGATATTATCTCTGATAGAGGTAGTTGTTTCTCATAATGTTTCTGATTTTTTGGGGGGGCGAGGGGAGGGGGTAAGGTCATGATGTGACCGTGATTGTTAATAGTGTTTCTGATATTGTTAGCACTGTTATATTTTCATTTGCTGATTTTTAGTTGTGTTATCAGTTGCAAATGTGTAAGATAAGTGTTCAAAATGTCTCACTGTTTAAACACCATATTATTGTTTTTTTCCTCGCACCATTTCCTTGCATATTTTTATGTTGTAATCCGGCACACACAAGTTCTTACAGAACGTCGAGCCGATTATTATTTTTATTATTTTTATTATTAGTTCTTAACGTTCCAATTCATTTGTGAAGCTTTCAACGTGGTTTTTGTTTCTTGTCCTATTAGTTACCTAGCTGTGATTAGCTCTTTAACTGGCTTACCGCTGATCATGTGTTGTACGCCACTCTAAATTTTCTCTTCCCCTTTAAACAGTACGGAAAGCCAAATGGGCTAGAGTAGCAGGTTAAATAAATACTGATGCAAACCTATTTACGTTGCCTTTAGGACTTAAATGTCAGACTTCTGAGCGGGGAATTGAACAAACGACATTTTAAACCAAATGCCGAGGTCCTACCACTAAGTTGTACTGAGAAGGCCGTGTCAGTATGGCTCAGCGGTAGGACCATGGCATTTGCGTTCAAAGGTCGTGGGTTCAATTCCCCGATCAGGCAGTTTGTCATTTAAGTTCAGAAGGAAACGTAAATAGGTTTGCATCCGGATTTATTTCCTCTTCCCTGTCTCGGCATGATGTTCGTTAGACGTGCTGGTCAAATTTTATGGCTCAAACTTTGTTCAAATTACATTATTACCTGGTTTTTGCCTCTCAGTCCTCGATTAACAATGTAACGATGCAGGAGCGCAACAATGAAACAAGAATGCACAGTGTAATATATCCGCCATTGCAGTGCTGAGAGCCGATCTCTTGCATCAAATTGGCGGATTGGCTCTCAGCACTAAAATGGCGGATGCATTTACGATTGTTATAGACGTTTTAAAAAAAGTTAAGAAAGAAATTAACGAGTGCATTATGCGTTTCAAGACTTTAAATATGCTAGTTTGCAAATTAAATTTTATAGGCTACTTAAAATTGAAAATAATGTTGCAACCGTCATTAAAATTAATCGTTCCACCAAAAAACATGTCTCTTAACTATTTTTTTTATTACTGCCATCGTCTTTGTTAGGAGTTGCTTCACCTGATAAGCCAATATTGTCCGTATTGTCTACATCATGGTTACTCGATAAAACAAATAGATCCTCACACTCCATTACTTATTTTACCACAACAAAAAAAGTAACAAGAAATACGGCTCCGCCTGCAATAATCACCGAGCGCGAGCACACACATTCACCGAGCGCGACCAAAGCAGCCAACAATCATCAGACTGAGACGCAAAAACCAGGTAATAAATACAATATCACCCGCCTTTCTCGTGCTGAGATCGAAACAATGTCTCGACGCTGCGCGTCTCGACATTGTTAACTCTCAGCACTCGGAAAACGGTAATATCCTATACACGATAGACAACTACAGTCAAGGTGCGTTGCTATATCGATGAGAACGGAGCTACGCGATTCCTATGCTAATTACATGGAAGCATAGGAGAAGAAAGTGTTGGGATGGACAAGAAATTTAACGCGAACGTGTCGGTACCCTTTCCGATCAAAGGAGGACGCGGCGGAAGTAGATTCATAGTAATGCGCCTGCGCTGTAGTCTGTTCATTAATAGCAACGGGTGCACACCTACTGAGCGCTTCATCTGTACGCGAATTGTGGATGTGAATGGACGATTGTGAGCGCATTTTCACACAATAAACTTCGCCGTTAATTTATCACGCTGCACAAGTTACATCGTTCAGATTAGTACAGGACGATACTTCAATTCTTTCTGTAAACGTCCGTTCATCCGTTCATGTAACGTGGCAAACCATACGATCAATGATTTTCCTTTATTGGTTTTAGAAATGGTTGTTAGCTTTTAAATACGGAGATCGAATTTGTTGCATTGCTGTGATGTAACTGTTTATAGCTTCGTTTTCGGGTATAGTTTACATAGAGCCTGCATCATTGCAAATACATGTGGCAACACAATGAAAGTTAGACAGCAATTCTATCGAAAAAACACCATTCAGTTGCTTTCCGCGAATTAGTAGTTACGTATATAGCTAATAGCGATTGACGAACTCGGCGAAAACAAGCGACGAACCAATATGGCGGAGCTCGCTTCCCGTTAACGATCCGAGTTGCCATGGAAACGTAAGAGAGTGCATTGATATGAGCAGACAGGCAGTTTCTTTTCCATCTCCACACTTTCTTCTCCTATGATGGAAGGTTACGAATTCGTCTTTCGGTTATAGTTCCTCTTTGGCTTGTCCGATTTGAAAATTTCTTGGTTTATAAACCTTCCCTTACCTCACTAATCCCTATGCAAAGTTTCATCCGGTTCGGTCAAGCTGTCTTGGAGGGGTTCGATCACTAAGAAATGGAGTTTTTCGGGCGAGAATTGAGCTTCACTTTATACGCTCGTTTCGCGCCAATTAAAAAAAAAAACTGTTTCAATAATACTTAAGGCATTGTCTTTTCATGTGAGGTTTGAAGAAATTTATTTTCTTTCGATAACATTATTGAAATTTTAGTTTTTTCGTCTCCCAGAGGAAAAGCCCTTTTGTCAGCAATACAGAAATCACATAAGCGTTTGAAGAACAAGTCTAAATCTGGGTCGATTGACTACACAGTTTACGTAGGGTCATCCCACTCAACGCTATACGTGACAAATCCAAACATAGCATAGCGAATTCCGATCTAAAATATCATCGGCGTCGACAGTGGAGGTTATCAAAGATTCCACAGTTGGTTACTGACGACTCTGCCGCGAAGCCAAAAGAAAGATAAGCACACGCTGCTTTTTGTTGTATTTATAGTTAACTGTAATCATTATTCACGGAAATGAAACACAAATAATGGACAACTAAAAGACTTCGCACATAAAAAGACACCTAAAAGCATTTGCATCACCTCATTCAATGGTTGAAGACCAGTGACTAACGCACAAATTCAACCAATTCACCAAGCCTATGACTCTTTTTCCAGTGTCGGATTGGGTCGCCCGGGCACCCGGGGAGGCCCCCCACTACAGGAGGTCCTTGTTTAATTTTTTTTTTTTTTAATTTGAACTTGACTTGTATGAAAATTACGTCTCTTAAGTTGCAGGAACTCCTTCCACATTCATGCTGAGTTTCACCATAGACTCATGGTTTCACCCGCTACGCACATTACAGGAGATCCTTGTTTTAAGTAAAAAATTTGGGGTGGGGGCGGGAACATTTTTAATGAATTCGTGTGAAAATTGCATTGAGTTGTTGGAAAATTTTCAAATTACGCAAATTACTTTAAAATACACTAGCTAGAGCTTGCGCCCCCCCCCCCCCCTCCGTAGTCACTCTGAAGCCCATGCAGTACATTCCCGGGGGAGGCCGGACCCCCTCCCAATCTAACCCTGGACTGTTCGCGGCTTTTTATTTTTATTTTTTTATCCACAGGATGTTTGTGATGAAAGCGTCGTTGACACTGAAATGGGTAGGGGGAAAGGGGGACGGAAACGCTCAGAATCTAAGCATGTGGTTTCTATAATTGTTGCCCTCCCTAACTTCCAAAAATAAAAAAAATAAAAATAAAGTATCAGAAAGAGAGTGTTCTCTTTGCACGGTCTCGAAATAAACAGCGAATTCAAAATCTTTGATGTGGGGTTTAAAACCTGTGAACTTGTGCGATTCAGTTTTAACGCAAGAACAGTTCCCTCGTTTGCTAAACCAACAAAGGGCGCGCAAGCGTTTCCATTTGGTTTCTTATGTAAACGAACATGTGTTGAACTTTTAAGAAACTGGAGGAAGTTGTTTGCGAGCAACTTAAAAGTCGGTTTTTACAATTAGCTCGCTTTACTAATTAATTATTTCTCCGCGAGCAAAGTGCACAACCCGTGGAATTCGGCTGTTTATTTTTAAACCTTGTTGTTTATCTTGGTTATTCTCTGAATCCACGTGTTTGGCCGACGTGGTGTTTCGAGTGTTTTGTAGAAACGATCTTTATATTAAAGAATAAGAAATTACATCTGGAACGATTTCAGTATCACATTGGCTTGATACCTCGGTTATACCCGAACTTTAATGATTCGCTGGCAGAATAGAATACATCACCGGGCCAATGGCTAAGACGAAAAGGATCCCTCCCTTACCCATCACCCGAAAATTAAAAGACGCAAATGCGTGTAACCGGCTTACATGTACAGCAACGAAGCTTCCTCTTCGGGTACACCATGCCTCAAACATGGCTGCCTGTCACCTTCTAATTTACTGCTTACTCATGAATTTGACAGGTGCCAATAGGGCAGTCATACGACGTAGTATTATTGTATATAACCTTATGGTGGAGCCAGTAACTGGGTTAGCTGCAAGGTGCACTGGTGGGGGAAAAGAAGAGCGTCTTACTGAAGCCAATGCTATTAGACTGCATTTCTTAGGCCTAAAACGCGCCATTTTTGTCGATTTGTTGGCAGTTGCTGACATTTTTAAGCAAGTGGAATCTTTATTTTCCGATTACAACCTAAGCCCCATAAGGGATTGGAGAAAACAACGGTTTTTTAAGCCTACGAAATCCACTCTCAAAGCACTGGCTTGACTAGAAGTGCCGTTGTTTAACCCACCATTTCAATCTAGTGCCCCTTGCAGGTATCTCTCTTGTAGCAATATGACGTCACATGACGCTGCTCTATAGCTAGGTGGCGACACGGGTCCACTGCAAGCCCAGTTGTAACCGGATTGCACCTGTTCGCCGGTAGCCTCAGGCTGGAGTCTACTGTTCTCCTCGCGCATAAAACGCGAGGCTGAGCGAAGGCTCGAGTTAGTTGGTGTAGGCGTTCGGACTGAACGGTCAGAACCTCTGAAGCCTACAGGGTCAGTTAGAAGGATAAATTCTGGCTGATGCCTAATATGTGGTACTCTGTGTATAGACCCCTAGCTATACAGTAAGGAAAGAATTGGAATTGAGTTCTTGAACTTGAAACCTCTCGCCCATTCCCTGAGTAGTTACAAGCCGAGGTCAGAATGGCTTCCTCACCTAAACATAACTACCAGTTAAGCCTGGCCACTAAAGGGAACGCTATGATAGCGGCAAGGTTAGCTCACGTTAGTACAACAATTTTCGTAGTTACGGCAATCAGCATACAGCGGCATAAATACGGGGGTGGGGGTGACTGAGGTTTCAGAGTTGAGGCTCCGTGGTGTGAAGGTAGGATCAAGTGACATGAAGGTAGACACGGATTTATGGCCCCCCCATAATGAAAGCCTCAGCACTGTTTACAGCCCCGCCACAACCCTTAACGGCCCCGGGCGTTCCATAAACGGAGGGGGGGGGGTGAAAAAATAAAAGATAAGGTCTATAGATTATCAGAGGTTCTCCCGAAACCAGAAAAATCTTTGATAAATAGCAACAAAATAAAAAAAACTTCAGATTATTTGGACAAAAACGGTGGAGGAGAGCCAGAACTAAAACATTGGCAGGAAACCCAAACGTGAGTTTAAACTCCTGTTGGTATACACTCCTGTTAACATTAAAATTTTAACGAGTAGTCCAGTCCAAAATAAGACTTCAGGTGGAATAAAATCCCAAAGTCTTGAAACTTTTTAAGGCTGTTCGAGGAAGTCTAGTAATGACTATATCAAAAGTCCTGATGATTTGGAGGTGAGCTGGCTTCGGTAGACCATAAAATACCCCAAAATACGTGGCTTTTTTTATTAGTTTTCTGTTAATATCTCGGAATCTGTGGGTCGGACCAATAAACTGTCCCTAACAAAGGTTAAAGAGGAAATAATTTACCACAAAAATGATTGTATTTATTTTTTCTCTAGCACAAGTAGTTTGCAAGATATTCGAGTTCGAAAACTGAGAAAGCTTAGAATTTGACATAGATCTACTATACGTGGTATGTACATAGATCAGGCGAACACACTCTACCTAATTTAAGTTACTACATGATCATATAACATCAAACACGTATTTACCGCTATGTATATTTATTTACTACATATGCATTTACTACATTAGGTTACTACATATAAAATTGAATCGTAACATCAATTACATATACAATAACAGCAAATCAATTTGAGGTCAAAGTCCTCCTCCTGAAGGTTATCGTCCTAAACAGTTGGTGTCAGGCTTTTCAAACAGTTACCGTGGCAGTTGTGGCAGATAGCACTATGCTTATTTTCCTGCGCCCACACTTGTTTCCACAACATGTGATGCATCTGCAAGTAGGTACAAGATTGCCATTCTGCCTAGGCTCGTAACCTCGAAAAGTGCAGCAAGTTGGTAACTCATTGCCCATCCATGTGGAAAACACGAAATGAGCTGCCCCTTCTGTGGGAGGGAGGGATAGTAGCTCCGACTTCATATTGGTGGCAGACTATTTGAGGGTACGGAGCCTATGCAAGTTGACGGAAGTCGTAGTAGGAGGCGCTCTATACAGAGTCAAACAAAACCTGTGATCTGCCCCTGCTACCTGTTGATACTTGGAAGTTGAGCGGTTGAACACATCCGGTACTGAGTGCAATGGCTCACGTTGTAACAGCAGTTTGTAACCTGCTACTATCTCGTTCCTGAAGGAAGCTTATGTCTAGTTGCATCCTATGAATGCATGAGAAACCCTACTGTTGTTGTCGGGTTGAAGAAAATAAATTGTGTTCCTACCTTACTACGACCTGGCTTGTAGAAGAATGTATTTCGGTGTAGTTATCACAGCTGTAAGAAGAAATATAGATCTACATCTTCTCCAACAATGGTTACATTGCCACTGTCACTCACGTTGGCGATGGCGCTCCTGGCAAGTAGCGTGTCAGCATCATTAAGTCTTTGAAGGCATTGTACTCCTCTGCTAGTTAGTTTGGAGGAAAGCATCTTGATCAGCCTGGCCTTATATGTATTAGATAGAAACTGATGCAGTGGAGGTAGGCCACAGATTTTCCGTGAGTCTGTAGAGAGCTCCTCCCTCTAATTGTCCCTCAACTTGCATAGGTGCCATACCACTCTATATGGAAAATTACCTACCAGCTGCACTTTGGGGTTGGGAGTGTAGACAGAATGGCAATCTAGTGCCTACTGCAGCCAAACATGCTGTTGCCCCTGAAACTGTCTTCAACCTCATATTTAGCAAATGCACCACAGGTTGTGGAAACAAGTGTGGGAGCAGAAAAATAAGCGTGAGTTGGACTATCTGCCACAACTGCCACTGTGACTGTTCAAATAGCCTGATACCTATTGAGGACGATAACCTTCAGGAGGAGGACGTTGACTTAGACTTGATTTAATGTTATGGTAAATGTATTTGTTGTTATGATTCGATGTTAGATGTAGTAACCTGATGTAGTAAATTAATATGTATAGTGATTAAGTGTTTGATGTTATATGATTGGTATAGTAACTAAAATAAGGTTAAGGTGTGTTCACATCAGCTATGTACATCGCGCATAGCAGATCTCTTTCAGTTTCTGAGATTTCTCAATTTTTGAACTAGAATGTCTCGTAAACTACTGGCATTAGAGAAAAAAATAATAGTATCAAGTTTGTGGTAAATTTTACCCTCTTTAATTTTTGTAAGGAACTTTTTTTGGCAGGACCCATAGATTCCGAAATATTTGCGGAAAACTATTAAAACGTTACTTATTTTGGGGTATTTTATGGTCTAGCAAAGCCAGCTCACCTCCAAATCATCAGGACCTTTGATATAATCGTTACTAAACCTCCCCGAATAGCCTTACAGAGTTTCAAGACTTTGGGATTTTATTCCATCATTTGCCAAATTTGAGCCTTCGTTGACTGGACTAGTCTTGCTCTTGAGGCAGCATTTTGAGGAAAATAATCTTGGATTCTCATAGTTCATCTGACACGTGGATGGCAGAGCCTTAATTTGGTTCAAGCGGAGTCCAGAGCAGTCTTGTAATCGTGTATCCATGGCCGCAGGGACAAAACGGGACCGACGACTAACACATGGATTTGCTACCGTTGCTGCGAAACACTGGCACCAAAACGTCATGTTGCGCTGCATTCGGTTGATACAGAGCCTTCCTGAAAACAGCGATTAACACTTGGAATGAGAAGCAACGGCCGCCATTTCGGTTTCTCTCTTGGTTTTACGCCTACCTGCGAGGCTCTTCCCTGCTATACTGCTGCACATATTATTGGGGTTGTATTCTGGGGCGAATTCCATTAAAAAGTGCAGGATGCAGAAACAAACGAAGAGCACAAGAGCCAACGAAGAGCACGAAAAGTGAGCAGCAACAAGGACGAACAAAACTCTAGTGTCATCAGTTCGGGAATTGTACCCGGATTTTTCGATCCGGCCTGGACAGTAATTCAAAATTAGCGCTACCAACTTATCGTAGATAGGCAAACGTCAGCACAATTTGATCACTCACTATAATAGTAACGTCAGTTTCACCTTTTTTCGTGCGTCAATCTCTTCTGTACTTGTCGACAGGATTTTTGAGACATGGAGTAATTTCATTCTTTCTTCAAACGATGTATCCTATTTTTTTTCCCGAATTCTGTGAGGGAAGACAAACAGATGTGGCAAATTTATTGATATGATCAAGAATTAACAAATGAATAAAACCAAATTGAATGAATTCCTAAATGGTCAATAAAGTACTGTTGTCATTAACCAAGAAGTTAAATCCCCAGACCAGATGACACATAAACCATCACTCCCTTTACAACAACTGGGTGGACAGGAAAGCCTTGAACACTTTTGTTAAAATAAACAAAAAATTAAACGCCGATCGCCCGTCTCGTCCTTTAGACGTCACATTTACAGTCGGTCGTGGATCGTAACATCATTAATAAACTTTACATGCACTACTAATGGCGTTCTTAAGTGTCATTATTGACTATGATTCTAAGGTTGTTATAGATAGGCTTGGCAACGAGTTTAGTTTGCATGGAATCAATATATAACGTTTTAAACCAGTGTCAGTTGTAAGATTTTATAGATAAATGACGTTAGTTTCGTGATGTCACTTCCGGGATTGAGCTGAGCATGTCTTTAACCCTACTGACTATACTTCTAAATGTCCATACTGGTTGCTCTGATCGTGAATTCTGGCTAGTGTATATAGGCTTGGAAACGTAAAGTTTCAAACGATGCTACGAATTCAAAATACGACGTTCAAAACAGATGTCGATTATGCTGTTTCACAGACAAATGACAATAGTTTTATTGCATTACTTCTGACGTTACTTCTAGCTGAGAATGGTTATTTATTACAGCTTCAACATAGTATCTTGCATAAGGCTAAAATGCAACTTTTCTGTATGTTTTCGGATAAAAGTATGATAATGGGCGTATATCCCTACAGGGATGTCGTCCCGCAGACACTGCGGACAAGATAACGGCATACTGACTCTGTGTCCTGAATAAAGATGTGTACGTACTGTTCAGCCTGTCCGATGCTAAATTTCGAAACATTGCATTCAGCTCATGGGTGGGGCTCGAGGAGGGGGGGGGGGGGAGGGATTGAGGTTTAACGGCGCGTCGACAACGAGGTCATTAGCGCCAACCTCAGTCACAGTGCAGTGGTCCGGGATGCCACTGCGCCGCACATTACAGAGATATTAAACTCAGTTCAAATCTAGACAGGGCCGTAGCTAGGAGAGACAAGGAGGAACATGCCGCCCCTTCAAACAAGGCTGGAGGGGTTGTGACGGTTCAGAGGCACCAGTACCAGTCCAGAGGCACAAAAATTATCATTTTATTTATTTATTTGTTTACTTTATTTTTTTTTTTTTGAGAAGCGAGGGAGGGGGAAGGGGTGTACAAATGATAAGTTTTCTAGCCAGATAAATTTCTAGCTGTGATCCTGTGCCATGCAGCAGGCGCCCAAAGCACGTAACTGTTCTTTTCGTTCAATAACTTGTACATGTAGGCAATTTCTCCTTAAACTCTTCCCCTGGGCTCTCCTTGAACTCTTCTTGAACAATCTATTGATGTGAACTTAACGCACAACAAACATTGACTTTTACCCCGAAAGCGCTGATTGCCCTTGCTGATTCGGAGAATACGGTGCCGTTTGCTAAGCGAAGGCCTAATAATTTTTTTGTTATTCAACCAAAAAAGAAATCAATAAATCCAGACACACGCTAGTGTGTAAGAAGGAGTGACAGCCAGTATCGTGTACAATTTAAAGGACAGTACGTTTCGAGAGGTCAACCTCTCGTCTTCAGGTGAAAATAAAAGACTTAAATTTTTTTAAAATTCATGGCAGTATCTGCCGAGTCACCAAATCCATTAAAAACAAACCATTCAGCTACGGTACAGGCCTAAAGCATTACAATTTTAAAATTATTTTACGTACCAATTGATACTACATGTTGCTTGATTGGCGCGTGGAATTTGAGTGGAACAAGCAGGCAGTGATGTCACGTGGTTCTGATACTGCCATGAATTTTTTAAAGTTTTAAGTGTTTTATTTTCACCTGGAAACGTAGTGTCCTTTAAATTGTGCACGATACTGGCTGTCATTCCTTCATACACACTAGTGTGTGTCTGGACTTACTCATTTCTTTTTGGTTGAACTGGCTGTTACTCCTGCTTATCTGCTGAAAGTGCTGAAACTATTCAATCAACTCTAGTGTGTCGCCGTCAAGTAGAAGAAATTTACACGGCCGGCAGTTCGTTTGCGCACGATAATTTCTGAAAATTGGACAGGAGGAGTCGGAGGCTATGGGGCAAGGTGGCCTGATGGTTAGCACGACCGTCTCCAGTACCAGAGGTCCCGGATTCGAATTCGGCCTCAGCCGCCCCTGTCATTTTCGGGAAAAGAAGGGCCCTGAGATGTCTCGTGCTCATGTCGATTGCGGCATGTAAAAGAACCTTGGATTTCCGATAGGATTTACCTAGCAAAATTGACCCTCTCTCCTTCTGGCGCCATGGCTAACGTTGGGTGCGCGTCAAAAAAGCTACAGTCAGGATGAGGAGGAGGTTGAGGAAAGAAATGTTTATTTATTGTGGCCTCGGACCTAGGCCATGCGCTCATCCTAACAATGGCGGCGGCGGGGCTAACAATGTCAAAATGTTACAATGCTGCAACATGTAACAATGGGGTTACAATAGGCGAGGCGCACAATATCGGATTATAGCTCACTCAAACAAGATACAACAATTATGGTTGGATGCCAGGAAAGTGAAATTATCGTTGTTTGAGTTAGCTAGCTAGTTGTGCAGAACTAAAATTAAATTGTCTTGATTTTTCCTTAAATCGTAGTTTTAAAACGTAGAGTAGGAGGTCTTAAATTTTGAGGCCTCAAAATTGGGCGGCCGACATGACTAGTATCAGTTAGACGATGGCGTTCGGCTTTCGTTCGGCAATAAAGCAAAAGTCTTACCGCATTGTTGGCGAACGCCATCGTCTAACATATTTGTACAACGACGAGTTGAATCTTTAGTGAACGAGCCATCGTTGCAATAAAGCGACAGTGTTAGCGCATTGTTGCCGAACCATCGTCGAATATATTTGTACAACAAAGATTTGCATTGTTAGTAACCGAGCCATTATGGTGATAGCATAACGAGCCATTGTTGTCGGGAATGTTCTCTGCTCCAACTCCGTTTTTAAAACTCAATACTGCAAATAAATGCCATTTTAATCAATTTGAACTCTTTCCTTTGGGTCTTTCTTCAGCTGTAATAAATTTATTATTTTAGAAACATTGACACGTAAATATTGATACGCAAACATTGATAGCAGCAGTAGGTTAGATTTACTTACGTAAGTAAGAACCGAAGACCTTCGTTTTCTTACTTTACGTAAGTAAGAGCCTAAGACCTTCGTTTTCTTACTTAACGTAAGTAAGAACCCCACGCATTCGTTTGCCATGCCTAGAATTCATTAGAGATTACAGATGCGTGCAATCCAAAATGTTTAACATTTAAGAACTAAAGAATGGGGACGTCAACCAGGGCTATAGATGCCAGTTGATAAAGGCATCAACTTCACCGTGGTGGATTTACGTTCATTCCGTATAGTACTGCAGTTGGCAATTTAGCATTTTTTCTGATGTGTATTCCAAGATGCCTTGCCTAGTAGGTTAAATCATATCAAAAACCAAAACTGGTAAAAGGGAACGCCAAGTTCCGAATGGTTCGGCCCTTCAAAGGAGTGTTATTAACACACCAAAACATTCGCCAAGTTAATCGCACCGCTTAATAATTCGAAGGTTAAATGAAAACTAGAACATTGATACTTTCGGTAGCAATGTTCAAGTTTTCATTTAACGTCCAAAGTATTATTCGAAGCGATTAAGTTGGCGAATGTTTTGGTGTGTTGATATCACTCCTTTGAAGGGCCGAACCATTCGGAACTTGGTGGCCCCTTTTACCAGTTTTGGTTTTTGATATGATATCACTCCTTTTTCTAATTGTGTATTGACTCAACTCCACTACCGTGCAGATGAGTAATAAAGTGCCACGTCAATAAGAAACTGGTTTTGAACAATTTGCTACTACCTTTTGCCTTTTGGCCGAACCTTTCTCAACTTAGTCACCTCTTTATGGGCTTTTGGGTTGGTTTTAATTTTGTTGTAATTTGTTGTATTTTGTGTAGATATCAGTCCTTTGCAGGGCCGAACCACTCTCAACTTGGTGGCCTCCTTACCAGTTTTTGGCTTTGTTTATTTTGCTTTGTTTTTACACTTGGTTTATTTTTCGTGAATTGGACGTGAATACAACATCTTTGCAACGTTGTTTAGATTTATCGTGATACAGTAGTGTGTGCATAGGCACTTAACGTCAGTATTTTACGTTCTCATTGTCGGAACTTTGGCCGTCCAAATAGAGACGATGCCGACAATACTAACAATGGTTATAACAATATTTTCGTACTTACGCGCACTCCCACGCCATCCCTGTTACGCCCCCAGTCTCCAAACCATAAAAGGTACGCAGTTCGTATTGTAGTGCACCCATTCGTCCAATTTCATAGCTGGAAGCTTTCACGTTATCTCGGAATCAATGAATAATCATTCTATGGGATTTAACTTGGGGATGAGCGAACTAGCTAGCTAGTAACACATTTTCGACGTTATTGAGGGGCAAATTTTGCAGTGAAAGCAGCATAGCTGGCATTCAAACATTAGTTAATTTTTGTCAGGTGGGTCATTGCTCTCGATTTCAACACAATTTAAGCTTTTGCACCGAATTATTATTTTCCCCCAAGTACCTGAAATGTGCCCAACTGTGCTTCAAGATATAAGACACTGACGCAATGGCGTCGCGCTACAATGGTTTACAACGTCAACAATTGAATTGTTGTGATGTTTGTTGCCTATCTTGGCGCGACATACTAGCGTGTGTCTAGATTAAACTTGTGGTTACATTTTGTATGCCTTGGATTGCCAACAGACTAAATAAAACTTAGGTATTTAATGAACAACGTATTTTGGGGGCGTGGGGTGCGGGCAGGTTACGCCTAATCATGACAAAAATTTGAACGAATACGTTCAAATTCGAATATTCGAATATTTTTTTTGCGAATATTCAAATATGATTTTTCCCTATTCGTTCGACCCGTAATGTAAACATTGCTAGCGGTATTAAATTTATTTAGTTTCAGTTAGACGATGGTGTTCGGCAACAATAAGGTAAGACTTTCGCTGTTTAGGCAATAAAGCGAAAGTCTTACCTTATTGTTGCCGAACGTCACTGTCTAACATATTTGTACAACGACGAGTTGGATCTTTTTCTTTCCTCTTTTTTCAGCTGTAATAAATGTATTATTTTAGAAACATTAACACGTAAATATTGATACGCAAACATTGATAGCAGCAGTAGGTTAGATTTACTTACGTAAGTAAGAACCAAAGACCTTCGTTTTCTTACTTACGTAAGAATCCAACGCCTTCGTTTGCTATGCCTAGAATTCTTTTTTTTTTTATTTGAAAAATTAATAGTCGTTAATTTAAAGTGTGAAATAGTTTCATAATACTTTCGAAACGATTTGGGATACGTAAATATGGACAGCGATTGTATTTTTACTACTTAATTAAGAACCAAAGACCTTCCTTTTCTTACTTACGTAAGTAAGAAACCAACGCCTAGCCGTGGTTCTTACTAGTGGTAAGACAACGGTTTCATTGTTGCAGCATTGTTGAAGCAGTGTATCTTCATGATATAAATCCACTGCTGCAACAATGGTCCAACAATGAAAAAGTTGTAGAAAGTGACTTATTTACTTTTTCAATGCGGGCTTCGGGAAGCCAGTTGAATTGTTTCCGCGATTATTTGCCATAATACTGCAACAATCCAGAATCAACTACTCATCCAGATGACGCATGCTAAATCTAGAAACACGCTAATATTTTGCCATCAAATAAAAATCATAGGACAAACCTACGGTGGAACCTGAACATAAGTATGCATCTCTAAGGTTCCGTTTTTTCGAAAACAAAAGTCGGTGGACAGTGGACACATGACAAACCAGACCGTACCAATTACAATAAAATGGAAGCGAAAAAATCCAACAAATTAACTGAGCAAAAAACGGCTTCGTAACGGCTGAGCAAAAAAAAACATTAGAGCTCGTATCCCATATTCACAGCCGTGAAGGTACACGAATAAAAACGGACTAGAGTTCACTCGAACGCAACGATCTATAATTTGAACTCCAATTCGCAAAACGTAAACCCACAAACACACACAAAATAGACGCCATAAACAGCAAAATGATACAAAATTGAAAGATAAAAGTGCATACACAAAATGAACACGTAATTACTCAAACGAACTAGAAATAACCACCTCAAACGACCTTCACACACAAACACAGGCAAAAAACTACCTTAACTAAGAGTCTGCTTCTGCTTGTTTCACAATAAATGCAGTCAAAATACACATATACCCACTCAAATGAAACAGACTTTCTTTCTGACATAACCATTGATAAAAACCAGTCCTTCTTACCTGGTATTGGAGGTCAAATTATAGTTCGTTGCGTTTGAGTGAACTCTAATCCGTTTTTATTCGTTTACCTTCACGGCTGTGAGTATGGGGATACGAAATCTAATTTTTTTTTCTAAACAGCGAAGCCGTTTTATGCTCAGTTAATTTAATTGTAATCAGATACAGTGTCGTTGTACATTGTAAAAGGCGGGGCCTCAAAATTGTGAATCCGGGGGGGTGAGGGGGTGAAGTAGACTGACGGGTAGCCCGTCTCCTGGCCGGGAGGTCCAGTTTCGATCCTGACCTCAGCCATCCCCTGGCTTTTTTGGGATGGGAAAGGCCTTGTGTTGTCTCGTGCTCGTGTCAGTCTTGGATTTTTCGATTGGATATCTCCAGGTAAATTGTCCCACTCATCGTCTACAGGGGCATCATAACCCGATTTGGGCTCAGTTCCTTTAATCCTTTTATGCCTGCAGTAGCCAAATGGCAACAGCTATAAGAAGAGAAAAAAAGTAAGTCCCCAGGCACGCTGCGAGCTTTGAGAGGGGTCCTCGGGGGTCCCGATCAAAGCTAGCAGCAACAGTCGAGTTTTAAACGTCCTCGTCTCCAAACCAAGTGAATACCGGTTCGAATCCTGCGACTGACCTGATATACACCATGTTTTTCTTTGCTCATCATAACCCAAATGGCAACAGCTATATGCAAGTTAAAGCAAAGAGTAAGCTTTTAAAACATTTTGTGTAGGGTGGATGGATTTTTCAGATCCAAGGGCAAAGCATTAAAACCGTGCTGTGCCCCTCGTTCTTAATGGAGCTATGTATACATTCTTGGTTACACTTAACTTGTTTTGTGAATATTCTTCATGTCTCCCTAATTATTTTGCTTACTGAATTAACCACAGATCTGGCTTGCCACGCTATATTACAATTTTAATAAGGTGGTTTGCGTTGTATTCACATGGGCAACGGTTTGAAATTACTCATAATCAACGAAATTATAGTGCCCGCGGCCTATCCTGAGTTCGCCCCAGCACGAACACAGATATTCGATTGTATGTTTTTAGTAGCAGAGTGCCTTGTTGATATCCAAGATGGTTACAAAAACAATGGCGGCCGTCGATTAAAGCCGCTCCCTCCAGGAAGACGTAGCCGCTCGTAAAATACCTACAGGACTCAAGATACGCTGCGCAGACAATAGCAACATTGAAAGAAAGAATTTGTACAATTAAGCTAGTCCAAATCCCAGTAGGTAATAGGATTTATTAAAACGTCCAAAAAACGTGAGTTAAAAATAGTAAAAAAAAAAATCGGTGCTCGGGGCACTCACCCACCTGACCCAAAAGACAACGTACACTATTGTATGCGCAGCGTATCTTGAGTCCTGTAGGTATTTTACGAGCGGCTACGTCTTCCTGGACGGAGTCTATTTAATCGACGACCGCTATTGTTTTTGTAACCATCTTGGATATCAACAAGGCACTCTGCTACCAAAAACATACAATCGATTATCTGTGTTCGTTCTGGGGCGAACTCAAGATAGGCCGCGGACACTATAAAGTGCATCAAAGCGAGATTTGAAAGAACTGAGTGAGGGAGAACAAGAGGCAGCCGAAGGTAAGGCACTCCAAGTGCGGACAATTTTCTTCAGTGAACGAATTTTAGAGAGATCAACCCTCAAAGGCGAAAAGGATGATCCCGAGCGATGTTATGGTTTTGGGCGATGTTACGTTTTCCTTCATTTTTTTTTTTTATCTTCTCAGCTGTCACGTCTTTGTCGTCTTCTTCTGAGCAATCCTTCGTTCTTCTCATGTCTTAAACATACCAGGTCCACTCATATAGGATTTTTGGATTTAGCCTCTTGCTCTCCAAACAGAATTTGTGATGCGCATCTTTTTTCCTGATCTCTTGCCTCTACAGACTTACGGACCTACGTACAGAAATGCGGGCCATCGGGATCCGGGGGCATTTGATGAAATCCCCGATCAGGAAACCTTCCCTTTCCCGATGAAAAGACTTGTGCAGAACTGAGCGGTGTATACCAAGGCAACTCTCTGTGTCGGGGAAATTGAAAACGGGATAGGAAAGAATACCCAACAGAATAGCTTACGAAACGAGGAGTAAAGCCATAGACGAAGAAAGACATTTTAGATTACGTATTGGGTTCTAGAATCCGGGGATGATGTTTGAATGCAGTGTGTTACCCTGCTGAATAAGACTGAATATATAGTCTTGGTAGCGAACTGAATGGGTGAA
Source organism: Lithobius niger (assembly GCA_023313725.1). Taxonomy (NCBI): domain Eukaryota; kingdom Metazoa; phylum Arthropoda; class Chilopoda; order Lithobiomorpha; family Lithobiidae; genus Lithobius; species Lithobius niger. The sequence goes on from JAHWFP010089356.1 coordinate 28,656, forward strand.
AAGAATCCTATTTTGCACGAGAATGGGATTCGCTGCCGAATTTTCGCTCTGCATTGTGTCTTTTCCACGTTTTCTGAACCCCCCCCCCAAAAAAAAAGTGCCCTATTTCTTTTGTTGATAGTTCATTCGTCTTCAGTTGGAAGTGTGAGAACTTTGCTTTGTGTGTTTGTCCGAGACGGAGTTGCTACTGACGTCATGCAATACAACAGAAACTCCATAATGACGCCAGTGTCCCATATACACCTTTTATGTGCAGTTAATACTGCCTAAAAGTAATCATCATCCTTATACAACTTCAACGAATGGTTGGTGTATCTGGGTTGACGAATAGTACGCGAAAGTGACTGCGTGCTTCAAAGGGTTGCATGGTTTAATTTTAGCCTATTCGCAGTTTGTCACGACGACAGCTGAGTGGTCAGAGTGGTCAGCGGTTTAATAAATGGGCTGTTAGACCCACGTTCAGTACCAAATTTCAAAATTTCGTTCGATTTGGTTCATGCGTTTGACAGTAATTGTGGCACAAACACAGACAGCCAAACAGACAGACAGAGAATCAAACGGAGTCAAAGTCCAGCTCAACAGGTTAAAATGCCAATCAAGAAAAGGTCACCATTTCGTGGTAAAATATTTACGGGGACATTTGGTTATTTTTTCCTCATTTTCTTTAAAAGAAATTCGATCAATTTATTTTAGCCTATTCGCAGTGTGTTGTCATGGGTCCCGACGACAGCTGAATGGTCAGGGACGTCGCCTACACGGACAGTAGATGTCGAGTTGAATAAATGGGCTGTTAGACTCATGATCAGTAGCAAATTTCATTTGACTCGGTTCATGCGTTTAGCTATATAACCATGGCACAAACGCATAGAGCCGAACAGACAGAGAAACAAACGGAGTAAAATCCAGATCATCAAGTTAAAAAGACAATAAAAAAGGACACGATTTCGTGATAAAAATATTTAGGGGGACATTTGCTTAATTTTTTTTTCCATTTTCACTCGAAGAAATTTTATGAATTTCGGGAGAATCTAGAACACACGAGATTTACCGATAATTTACGGATGCTTGTCGAAACGAAACTTGACGTGATGAAAGCATGACGAGACGAGACTCAGATATGAGGCTGAAAAGTCGAGACGAAACCGAAATTAGTCCAAGTTTTGTCTCGTTTTGTCTCGATGCAATCCCTAGATCGTAATGCGGACGATTTAGTGATCCAGTTAATACAGGTTAAAATTCCTATGCAAAAAAAGGCTCTATGCAAAAAGGAAAAGTAAAGGGTCTGCCGTATAGTATAGAGGCGATATGGTAAAAACGGATTCTGAAATTGTATGGAATTGTAACGTTTTTTTCTTAAAAAATGAAGCACAGCTCTCATCAGAATCCATCCCTCTCACACAACTTAGCTTACCCATGATAAAAAGTACTTAAGAAGTCATTGGAAATTCTTAAGTACTTTTATTATGGGTGAGCCAAGTTACGTTTACTAGAGAGGGGTTGATTTTATGATAGCCTTTACTTTACCTTCTCGAAACAAACAGAATCATAATCCGTCTTTTTATAACGCCTCTATACATTACGACAGACACTTAACTTTTCTCTCATGTTGATCGTGTGTTGGTGGAAGTGATTAATAAAACATAGGATTGGTTAGCAAAGACTTGTGTCTAGATTCGTGAAAACTGAGACATCTCTGGCAATATTTGGTTCTAACTATGTTCTGCATGGCCATGGCGATGTCAATCCCTTTACTTTTTTTTTCTTTCCCATAAGTATTTGAACACTATTACGTCATAACGTTATAAACTTGTCGCTAAGACTGAGCTAGATTGTACGAAATAGTTTTTTTTTTTGTGTGTGTGATAAAGATGTTGTGGCGGGCTGGAACCTCCTTGCAAATGCAACTGTTAATGCCCAACATGTAAAAATCCTTTAGGTGCATCCTGCTACGGAACGATTTTTCTTAATTTTTTAATGCACGATCTTAAACTGGGATCTTATAGCCGTTCCTAAGTAGGATTAAATTGTGTACTTGTTGAATTTTTTATGTTTACCATGTTGCTTTTTTTTTTTTTAGTTTTAATTCGGTTTGACAAATCTAATTTTACCGTAGTATTCTGCCATTTTCGAAGAGTTTTATTGTTTTGTCTTTATGCTGTTTTCGTTATCTTTATCGTTGTAGTTGATGCAGAAATTAGGCTAATAGGAGGACCAATTTAATTTTAGGGTTTACGTTGTTTTAGTAAGTTTTAATAAAAAATTGTTAACAAATAGCCTATATACCCGAAATTAAATTTGTTAACAAATTTTTTTTTATTTAGGTGGGTCATTAAGGCCGTCGTTCCTTTTTCGCGTCCGTTCGCGTTGGTGCAAATTGAACATTCTTTATGTTATAAAAACCGAAAATTTCCTTCTAAACTTAGTAAATCATCACGGAAATGCTAATGACTACCGAGTATGTAAATTTATTAGTATGAGTAAGTAGGTTAAGTAAAATAAGTAAATTAGGTGACTACAAAGTAATCTAGACACACGCTAGTGTGTCGCGTCAAGTTAGGCAACAATCATCACAACAAACATCACATCAATTCAATTGTCGAGGTTGTAAACCATTGTAACGCGGCGCCATAGCGTCAGTGTCTTATATCTAGAAGCATAGTTGGGCACATTTCAGGTACTTGAGGAAAAATAATAATGCGGTACAACAGCTTAAATTGTGTTGAAAACAAGAGCCATGACCCACCTGGCAAAAATTAACTCGTGTAGGAATGCCAGCTAAGCTGCTTTCAATGCAAAATCTGACCCCCAATAACGTTGAGAATGTGTAACTAGCTAGCTACTAGTCTAGTCCGCTCATCCCCATGTTAATTTCCACAGGGTTATTATTCATCGATACCGAGATAACGGGAAGGCTTCCAGCTATGAAATTGAGCGAATGGCTGCAGTACGATACGAACTGCGTACCTTTTTTATGGTTTGGAGCCTGGGGGTGTAACGGGGAAGGTGTGGGAGGGCACGTAAGTACGAACATATTGTTATAACCATTGTTAGTATTGTCGGCATCGTCTCTCATTGGACAGTCAAAGTTCGGACAATGACAACGTGTATAATAATAAATAAAATAACAAATAAATACGAATTCGTTGCAGGAGCAACAGGACACGCAAGGAAAAAATGTCACTAACAGCGAACCTAAGGACACAGCATACGAATACTAAAAGAATTTTTAAAAGTATACTGACGTGCGTGCCTAGACACACACTAGTGTAGCACGATAAATCTAAACAACGTTGCCAAAGAAATTGTATTCACGTCCAATTCACGAAAATAAACCATCCAAAAACAAAGCAAAATAAACAAAGCCAAAAACTGGTTTAGATTCCACCAAGTTGAGAGTGGTTCGGCCCTTCAAAGGAGTGATATCAACACACCAATACTAACGAGAAAAAAACAAATTACAACAAAATTAAAACAAATGTGTGATTCGGATATGTGTGATTTTATTACCGAGTCATTTCACCCAACATACTCTAATATCTTGGTTGGTGATTTTAATCTCTCCTTTGTTGATTGGGCAACAGATTGGGCCTCGGCTCGACAGCGCCGCGACTTTATTGATATTTTGCGTCCCCTAGGGCTCACTCAGTTAGTAAATACTCCTACTCGTGGGTCCAATATTTTAGACTTGGTCTTTACACAGGATGACCGCCTTGTTTACGGTACTACGGTACTCGACCATCTTGGTACTAGTGACCACTCCATGGTCTATTTCCTGGTGAACGCCAAAATCGTTCGACATTCTCTAACGCACAAACTGCAGGGTAGAATTGACTTCCCCCTTCTCCGTTCCCTCCTCCAGCAGGTTGCTTGATCCAAATACTTCTCACATTGTGGGGGGATCACCCAATCCGTCTGGGATTGTTTCGTAGATATCCTTCAAAACACTACTGAAGCTTGCCGTCTGCCTTCCTGTCCTCGAACGCACTAGCGGATCTTTCTACTCAGGTGTATCCGTATACTAGGTCGCACTAAACTTAAATTTTGGAGACTTTATAAAAGCTCTGGTTCGCCAGAATCTCTCTGCGCCTTCAACGACCAGAAACGTAAGTACCTTGAGGCGATTACTGCTTGGCATTCTAAGTGTGCATCCTCCACGATTGCTGAGGGAAACCTCTCATCTCTTTTTCGACACTACAGAACACAAACTGGTTCTGCTAGATCCATCCCTCCTCTCCTTGTAAATAATTCTTATTTATCAGATAATTTCGAACGGGCCTCTGCTTTTAACTTTCAGTTCGTGGCAAATGGAGTGATTGATAACTCCATCTTACCACCTTATTTGGGTCCATCTCCAACAGATCCTGTCCCCTGTATTGTTCAGCTTTTCCCGCCATGCAAAATCGAAGAGATACTTCTTCGAACGCGTCCGAGCCATGCCGTTGGTCCTGAAGGCTTCTCTGCGTTTTTCTACAAACAGACTACCAGGGAGATTGCATATCCTCTTTCCCTATTGTTTTCTTCATCTTTTTCGAGTGGGTCTGTTCCCTCCATGTGGACCGAGGCAATCGTTGTCCCAGTGTTCAAAAAGGGTAATGCATCTCTCACTTCGAACTATCGACCAATTGCTCTGACATCTGTCATCTGTAAAACCATGGAGTCTTTCATCAGGAACTCTATGCTGGACCACTGCATCTTATACAATCTTTTAGATTCCAATCAGTTTGGGTTCCTTCCCAACCGCTCCACGTCAATGCAGCTTCTGCTGGCCCTGGATCGCTGGACCTTGGCAGCTGACCTGGGAATTGTGTCGGATGTAATCTACTTCGACTTTAAACAGGCCTTCAACTCAGTGGTTCACCACAAGCTTTTTTTAAAACTTGAGCACTTGGGATTTGATGCTGCTTTCATGCGTTGGCTGAGAGTTTTTTTTTTTGTGTGCAATCGCAGCCAACGTGTTCTGGTTGACCATACTCTGTCAGCACCTCTCTATACCACTAGTGGTGTCCCTCAGGGATCTGTGCTTGGACCTATCCTTTTTGTCCTTTTAGTTGGGGACCTTCTGTTTTCTGTCCAGATAGCCTCGGACCTAATTTCTAAGTTTGCTGACGACGTGAAGACTGGGACGGAGGTCATCGATTTGGAGGACCACCATCGTCTTTCAACCATCATCGCTGCTGTTGACCAGTGGTCAACTAACTGGCAACTGCCTCTCTCAATTGAGAAGTGCCACTCTTTTCACATCGGAAGACCTTCTTTGCTTCCTTGTTACTCCATTGGAAACCACATTCTCGATGTTAAGTCTGAGGTTACGGACCTTGGTGTGAGGTTCACAAGTGATCTTAAGTCCACCTTACATTGTCTGATGCTGGTTACGAAGGCTTTTCGCCGTTTGCATATTGTCAATCGCTGTTTTGCTCTTTTAAAGTTTGTGGGTTTTTAAAGTCTACATGCGGCCTATACTGGAGTACGCCAGCTCCGTCTGGTCGCCCCACCTTCTCCTAGACATTGACCGATTGGAATCGGTGCAGCGTTCCTTCACTCGGTCTCTACCTGGTCTCCGGCACCTTTCTTATACTGATCGTCTGCGCCTCTCTGGCTTAGACCACCTTGAACTGCGTAGGCTACGTGCTGACCTGGTTTTGACTTTCCAGATCATTCACAATCTCCTTTCAGTGGACTTTCCGTGTTTTACTTTTTCCAGTTCCTCCAAGACTCGGGGCCACTCGCTAAAGCTTCAAGCTCTTGGGTAGCGACTTGACTGCTGTAAGTTTTTCTTCGCGTCACGTGTAGTCCAATGCTGCAACTCCCTGCCTGTCGCTGTGGTTTCAACCAAATTCCCTGCATACCTTCCGCAGACTACTTGCTGCTTGTGACCTGTCTCACTTCCTCCGTAGGACTTACTGATACTTGTAGTATTACCGGAAATTACCAAAACTCCCATGGATCCCGTGTCTCTTTGCCTTTTTCCCCCCTCTATGAGACGGAGTCAGTGGCCTTGCCCTTCCGTTACCTTGTCCCCCTCTACGGTGGACAAAACTATCCTATTTATTTATTATTTATTAAACCAAAAACCTATAAAGAAGTGACCAAGTTGAGAATTGTTCGCTCTATAGGCAAAAGGTAGTAGAAAATTGTTGAAAACCAATTTCTTGTTGACTTTATTGCACATTTGTACGGTAGTCGAGTTGAGTCTAATATACAATTTTATAAATAGGACTGATATCATATCAAAAACCAAAACTGGTAAAAGTGGCCGCTAAGTTCCGAATGGTTCGGCCCTTTAAAGGAGTGATATCAACACACCAAAACATTCGCCAACTTAATCGCACCGAACAATACTTTGGACGTTAAATGAAAACTTGAACATTGCTACCGAAAGTTGCAATGTTCTAGTTTTCATTTAACCTTCGAACTATTAAGCGGTGCATTAACTTGGCGAATGTTTCGGTGTGTTGATATCACTCCTTTGAAGGGCCGAACCATTCGGAACTTGGCGGCCCCTTTTACCAGTTTTGGTTTTTGATAATATGATACTATTTACATTACGGGATGTCAGCCGAGTACACAGCCTTTCAATCCTTTAGGTTCATCGTTGAGCTAAAGTCTGAATTGTTGCATTAAAACAGTTTTAAAACTGATTTTTACATCCATCAGGAGAAAATGAGTTGTTTAGAGCAGTGCGAGAGTGAATCATTATAAGGGGAATGTGGTTTTCCACGCAGTGCTGACATTGACCTGGAATCGAAACTGATATTTATCTCACCCTATCCGTCGATAGGTGCGCGCCGCGCCAGCATTGATCCGTTTGAAGGTTAACTATTACAAGCGACTGGTTGTTTGCCTATTTTCATTTTTTTTTTATTTATCCTACTGAGAGAGCGAAGCAAGCGAAGTCCCGTTTCAGCTCGAAGATTTAACCTTTTTGTGAATAATGAACAGAATTAAATTTTCTCGAAGGTTTTTGGCTTTTTAGGTTTGTGAATCCAAAATGGCTTCTAAGTTCAGAATTGTGGCTTTTAATTCGTTAATCAGCTTTAAAAAAGGTTACGAACAGTATTCAGAACTAAATGTCTTACAAATAAGTCCTACTAAAATTAGCATGTAGGTAAAGCTTCTGACCCAAATTCGTAATTACATAACGGACAGAACTCCGTTTTTTTTGGGGGGAGGGGTGATAGTAGGGGGCGACCGGATTTCAGGCAAATGACCTCGGGAGGGGGAGGGGGTAGACAAGCCTTGTTGTCGACGTGCTATTAAGCGTCAATCCCCCACCCCCTAAAAATACCCATTTTATCCCAGGAAATATGATGAATAAGCATAATAAACAATATTCCCCAAAAGGCGCTTAAACGGCCCGTTTAGGTAGAAGGCCTAGGGGAGCCATTAAGTCCTCCCCAGCAAGCGAGGTCTATTCACAGAACTACTAGTTATGACGGTTATGACATTTTTAAATACGATCATCAAGTTTAAACAGCTGCTGCTTAAAAACAGTGTTAAACTAGTATTGATTTTGACGACGTGACGCATACGTGTCAGACTGCTGGCGACTGTACTAAAAGAATCCAGTACCACTTTTGACACTCCCATAAGAGCAGTACAGCCGAAGTTACCGAATCTTACTTTCTTAAACAATTCCCGCCTGCTTCAAGTACGATTGTTTTGTTTGTGCCTGGTGCTCGCAATTAGGCTAATTGGTATGAGTCTGATGAGATTTTGTGTCATTATTTTTGAGAGTGTAAGACAGTAGTAATGATTTATGGCCCTTTCGTTCTTATTTACGACAGCAAAGTGTCAGCCGGTAATTAAATTTCGTAAAAACTCGGTTTTTTTTTCCCCCTCATTTCAGGCCTTCACCATCTTCTGCGGCCTGGGCATCAACAACACCATGATGTACAACGAAGTTGAAAAGGCCATGGCCAATCAGAAAGTGGCCATAGAGGTAAGCGACTAGAAGAGATCGTAGATCTTATTTTTGTTTTCTTATAGAATGTGAAGTGCCGTAGACTAATTTTGGTAATGGAATGGTCAGTGGAGTTGTAAAAAGGGTCCTTTTTTTTTTGGCGTGGAAATTTCCTATGGTCTTGTTGCTAACATCCTTCCGCCAACATTTTTTTTTACTTGGTACAATAATTAATAACGACGGCTTGTTTGGAGGCTATTACACAACAACATAATAAAGAGACAGATAACGTCATTCAATCGATTGCGAATTTAGCACTTTATTCCCGTTATGAAAATACGAAAAAAATTCACCCGCTACGAAGCGCGTACTAAAAGCTCGTATGTGGTGAAGGATTGATTACATTTGTAAAATCAAATTACGTGACAAACAACTACGGCAAAAAAAAAAAGACAAGTAAATAAATATCCAACAAAAAGTAACACCTCCACAAACCAAAACGTTCTCAACTGCCTCTGCACAGAATCGCAAAATCATTAAGGTCAGTGATCAACCTACATCATTAAAGACGTATATGATGTGCGTGCATGTTTGTACCTCTACTCCTCTGGAACCAAAGCACCTACAAAGATGGGAGTAGGACCAAACGACAGATAATTTAATTACTTTTCGGTTAGGCCTATTTTCATTGCTGTAACTCGATATTATGACCCTCAAATACGCGCAAACCCTGGAAAATAAAACGTCAAAGTTTTTTTTTAACCCTCCAGGTGTTCGTTCATGACGTCATAGTCTGTTCACGCAAAGTGACAAACAAACCGTCTTGAAGATATTAGTTGCGTACTGAGACGATCTGGATAAGGATGCACGCAATAAATAACCTAAAGGGACGACATATTTTGCAACACACCATATATAGATCTTAAAATTGGTTTTGTATTGCATGGAAAAACCAAAACCATAGACCTGGTTTTAAAAGGGTGTTAAAGATTCGTGTTTCTGAAGCACGGAGGTGCGTCGATTGAGCGAGCAAAGCGAGCGATTTCCACGTAAACTAATCCTTTCCAATGAGTGTTTCCCTTTGCTCTCTCAATCTTTCATCTCTCACCTTCGTAAGGGAATACTTCTGGAAGAGTAGACGTACAAACGTCCAAACAAACAAATCGTATGTTTTGAATGACTGCGTAGGTGAAATGCACTTCAGTACATCGATTACATGAAGCGTGGATCGACGCGAGTGGAGTGGGAGAAGTGAACGATATGGCTATTTTATCCTTATCAACGTATTTGCCTTCAGATCATACTTTCTTTCAGTTTTACGATCAATGTGTAAAGCCTAAAGAGTAAACAACATTTAAAATGTGCTCGACCTTTTCGAGTCAGCTCCGACTCATTTTCAAGAGCAAATAAAAAACACGTAAAATTTATAAATTTACTAAGTTATTAAAAAGCTTTACAATGACTGGGTGAATTTATAATTGTTACGTGTTTTTATTTGCTCTTGCAGATGAGTCGGAGCTGACTCGAAAACGTCGAGCACATTTTAAATGTTATTCACTGTTTAGGCTTTACACATTGATTGTACGTAGGCCTATACAAGTGCTTTTTAAACTTCTATTTAAGTTAAGTTAATAAGCTACCTGTAAACCTGCAAAAATATTTTTTATGTAGTAAGTATGGGTAAGAAACCTTGCAATTGTTTTTAATCAGTCAGTTATAAGTTATAAAGTCATCTCCATTCAAGTTGAATACCTTGGGACTTGGCAGATAGGTTTTTTTCCACCCAACACAAGTATTGCTGTAGTAAATAAACTACCTGTTTCAATAGCAATTCCCTTCAGTTTAATCAGGAGTGACATAAAGAAGGGCCCATAGGTGCCGACACCGGAATGTCTATGATAAATCTGCTCCGTGTGCCAGCGCTCGTTCTCGGCCGCAATCCTAAACGGCCAGTTGTTGAACACGTAACAAACGATGGATGTGCTATACGTTGTGATACTAAAATTACGAAGCCAGAAGCAGAGACAGAGTCAAGAACACACTTATATTTCGGAGCCCAGTAATTTTTTTTTTAATGCGGTACCTTATTCAGATATGAATAAAAGTAGTAAAACGTCTTACATTACACCAATGACGGGTCCACCATGACAGGTGTCGTGAAAATGGTATGTTTGGCACTACAACATGCAAATGTGTCCAATTTAGAAATGTATATTGTACAAATTCACAATCAAATATCTCTACGTCCACACACGTTCTGTAAGTACTACTGACACTCCGGAGTTCATTGAATATTAAACGTTGTGATCTTGACTGGTTTTTAACTGTTTTATTGTGAATTTGCACAGTATATCCTTCTAAATTGGATTCAGTTGCTTGTTGTAGTGCCAGATATGCCATTTTCACGAAACCATCATGGTGGATCCGTCATTGCCATAAGGAAGGTGTTTTACTACTTTTATTCATTTCTGAGGAAGGACGCTTTCTGCGACGATAGTCTACACCATTGTTAATTAAATGCACCATAAGAAGTGACATTTTCGGTGTAGGAGGGCTCCATGGTGCCTATATGTCGATTGTAACATGTCATTGCTGCTGAGTTTTCCGTTTGGATTTTTCCAGCTAAATTGTCCCTCGCATCGTAGTGGGGCAGATAACCGAATCTAGTTCAACCCCCCCCCCCCCCAAAAAAAAACAATTCCACAACAATAAAAGAAGTATTTTAGGAACGTATGCTTACCATAAAGCTGTTATAAAGCGGTAGTAAACTTATTTTTCGGCCAGAAAGCTGCTTAGCAACTCCCTTAACAACGCTAGCATGGTGGTGAGAATACGTTCTTAAAACACTTCTTTTCTGGTATTGGCCGCCATTTTGTTCATCGATGCATCAAGCAAGTACGTTCTCAAACCAATGGCGCCCGACGTCACCGTTGATGGACACAGGCGCTTATTGGTGGAATCAGCCGCCGAGTAGCTCGATGAGGTTACGAAAGTGCTCTCTGGTCAGTGGTTTTATGAACTCCAAAGTTGGCCATAGGCTAATTTTAAAGCGCGATATTGAAGACCTAACATGTTTAAAACTCGATTTTGTTTTTTAAAGTTTTTTTCGTAATTCTTAACACGCGACAATCGCCATGTCATTCGTGTGCTACCGTCTGTTAATTACATCAACAGCACGTCAGACCTAACATATGTTAGGCAAACGTTAGAGGTTCAAAGGCAATAAGGTAATGTCCTACACCACGCGCCACGGCTGTGACGTGCATATCACGTGACTAGGCTAGTCCAATCAGACGGCCTAACAGCCGTTGTTCTCGTTCGTCATTGGCTAACTCATGGTGAAGTCACGGCAAACAGCCATTGCGCATGGTTTAGTTCTAACCATAAACGGAGTTAACCTTTGATGTTAAGCCTTCGTTCGAATGCAGTGTTTCGCGGCCAGTATAAACTGAATAAAAGTTCGGCTGCTGCCTAGGTTCGAATCAGTAGCAAATGGCACTACTGAATAATTTGTTTTTTAAATTAGTATTTACCGACTGAGCCATCAACACGTGAAAGTCAGGATTCTTCACAATTCCCTATAAATTGGATGCATTTTGCAGTGCAAAAAATTTGGCAAATGGGAAGTAGTAATCCGTCATTCTAGGGCAGAGTCTTAAGGCCAAACCAGACTGGCTGCTCGCGGCTGCATCGACATGGGATGGTGTCAGCAAGACGTCAAAATTGATCGACAAATGCACCACCAACAATCTGAATACAGCAATTATGACCTCGTAGGCACGTAGTAACGCATCGTTTCGCACGAAATTTTCTTCTGTCTGGTTAGGGCTTTTTTTTTTTTCGCGCTGTCCAACACTTTTCGTTTGTGCGGCTGGTGACATGTCGGGGGGTGGAAAAGTGTTCACTCAATTTGTGATATCACATAACTATTTGTTACTAGAGGTCATCGTGGCTGAGCGGTGAGAGAGCTTAGAGGTTTGCGGATCTGGTCGAACCCCTGGAAAGGGGATCTTGGCAAAGTCCCCACCAGGACTGCCGGCCAGGGTAGCGAGAGATGCTACCATGCTCCTTCAGCGGCTATGAAGAACTATTCTGGCCAATTCTGCAGAATTGGGAAAGGGAGGAGCCAACCCGGGGGCTTCAACCGGGAAAACCTTCGATCACCGTTGGGGCCGAAATATTGTCCATGGAAAACCTTCGATCACCATTGGGGCCGAAATATTTTCCATGGAAAACCTTCGATCACCGTTGGGGCCGAAATATTGTCCATGAAAAACCTTCGATCACCGTTGGGGCCGAAATATTGTCCATGGAAAACCTTCGATCACCGTTGGGGCCGAAATATTGTCCATGGACAATATTTCGGCCCCAACGGTGATCGAAGGTTTTCCCGGTTGAAGCCCCCAGGTTGGCTCCTCCCTTTCCCAGATATTTCTTCTTCTCAAAAAAAGTTTGGTCATGTTCAAAATTGAGCCGGTTCATCCACACGAGCATTAAATTGCTTCGGCTGACTTAAGGCTCAAATTAATTTAAAAAAAAAACACGAATGTATTTACGCTGTCTTTTATTTATTTTTTATTTTATTTTTGCAGTATAAAATATTTTGCGAAAATGTAAAAATTTTCCCGAATTATTTATCGGTAAGGAAGGGGGTGTGAAGAATCGACTTTTGAGTCGCCATTTAACTAACGGGTGGGGGTATTTTTGTCGTTTGTGTCGCTCCCATCTGAAGTCACAGCATCATAAGGAGAGAGATATGCTTTTCCTAATATCAAGAATTTATATGGTTGGGGAGGAGAATTTGTAACTCCAAAAAGTCACTATTGAAACGTCCTAGATCCATTCCAATTAGTTCCATCAGAGTTTTCAGAGGGCGCCACGTATTCCATGTGGTAATTTTTGCTCATTTTTCGGCCCAACTCTAAAGTAAACTAAATTACAACTAAGCTAAACCAAATGATAATTAAATACAAGCTGGTTTCGTTAAGCTTCGTTTAATTTCAGGCTGAAAACTGAGTTGAAATTCCCACATAAAACTCGTGGCGCCCTCTATAAACTGAGACGGAACTAATTGGACTGGATCTATGACGTTTCAGTATGGGTCACAGTCACAAATTATCCTCCCCAACCCTATAAATTCTTAATAATATTTATAATCGGAAATTCGTAGGCTGAAGTCTGGATTGAACCAGGGATCTCTTGCACATGGACCAGACATGCCAATCATCAGGCTAGCTTGCCCCGTACCACTGAGTGTGGTAGGAAAAAATATGATATTGCGTGATATGGGAGGAACAGTTGATTGAAAAAAAGGTCATTATTATACGTTACATCATTGTATGGATGGTGAACTTCCGCCAACGAATTTGACAAAATCTCACGTAGACGAAAATTAATGCCTTATTTCTATGTAATGGGCCTTTAAAAGGCAAACATTTAACAGAGACTAGCAGTAGTAGAATAAGACCCAATTTGATTTATTAGAGTTTTGAAAACTGGCAATGCAGACGGAAAAACGTCTACTTTGACTATTGTTTAGAATGCTTGCTCGTCTCTACGTCAACGCCAAGGTGCTCTTTTAAGAATAGTTACTTATACACAGGATGGTTACCCTTTCCCAGACGGGAATTTCCGTTTTGCAGAATCCCGTTTCGCAAGGTAGAATCAAAATATTCTTCAAAAAGTTAATTAACATTTCAGAAGTTAAAGATGCATGCCTAATTGAAAGTAATTTGTGGTTAGTTGCGGTTGCTGATGTTATGTGTTTAACCGCAGCGAGCGCGGCAGCGCGAGCGAGATACGTAATTTGAAACAAATTATTCTGCAAAACGGGATTCAGCAAAACGGGTGTTTGACGTTATAAATGTTCGTGTTTAAATGTTTTAAATGTTTCGTGTGCCTAAAATTTTGTGAACGGGATTTGGCGAAACGGGATTGGCCGCTGAGGCAAATGCTATTAATCAGCCCTGACTCCTCCCGCCCAACATTCCACTCCTCGGCTAAACGCGTTTATCATTCCTGGAACAATTTCCTTTTCAGAAAATATATATTTTTTTTATCTTTAAGTGTAGATGCGTCTTCCATGTCTCCACTCTCCCAGTCCGTGACGAACGACTTCTAAATGAAAATTAACTTCATTGCAGCGGACACTGGAGAAGCTAAAAGGCTTTTAATATTCATCAAGCTGGTGTTCATGACGCCATTAAATTTGCACCCGTTACCAGTAATGCCATCAAGTGATTAAAATGATTAAAATATCGTGTAAGAGGAGGAGGGGTGAGGGGAGAGGGAGCAGACAGATTTGAGGTTAGTGGGGAAGAGAATGGGGTGTAAATGTGGGAGAGGGGGGGAAGAAGGAGGGTTCACGACGGGTACCATCACTCCTTGTAAAAGCGCTAACAACTGCCAGGGAAATTCATATTTTATTGAAGTATGAAATCGGACGACAGTTTCGTGTCATGCCATCATTCCCGGAAACGGATCATGAATGATTTGTGGCGGCGCGGATGTTCAAGACGTGGATCAGACGAATCCAGGAAACTGAACGTGACATCTGTTTCGTACAGTCGTCTTGCCACGGAAAATTTCATAAAAGGTTGAGGAATTTCCGCTTCGTTTCCCGGGAGATGGGAGGTAGGGGGGAAAGAACGGTTCGGAGAATGGGTCAAAGAACGGTTTAGACGCGGGATTCGGAATGGCGAAGCATGCGAAACGTTGGACGAAAGGTGGAACACGTGGCCTGTTCCAATGGAACTTTGAATGAACATTTACCCGCAGTAACATGCTGAAGTTCGCTATATATACGACACTGTTTGCGAGTGTTCACAACTTTCGTAACGTTTATTTTCGTGCTTTTTTGTCTCCCCCTTATGAAACAAGGTGTAAGGGCGCGTTTACGCAACGACTCGCCATTGCATTCTCGCAGCGAGAATCTAATCGCGATTTCAAAGGTGCCGTTGCCATGGTAACAACGCTTCGTGGATTAGCTAAATCCGACGTCGTTTGAGTAAATGATTGCAGTCTTCTAATCTGTGCCAATAAGATAAAGAATTCCTCTTAACGAAACAATTTTCCCAGTCGCATCTGAACTCACATTATTGAGTGTTTTGTTGCGAGTTGGGAGAACTAAAACCGCCGCCATGTTGGAATTTCAGGTGATTTCTATAGCTTCTAGCTGCGAGAATGCAAATGCGAGTCATTGCGTAAAAGCGCCCTAACACTTGACAAGACCCCCTCCAACATCCCGTAACGTAACGCTCAATTCTTTTTAGACCTACTTGTATCGCGTATCGCCTCTACTTCTTAGGCCAGGTTTACGCAGCGACTCGCCTTTGCATTCTCGCAGCTAGAACTCAATCGCGATGGCAAAGGTGACATTGCCATGGTAACAACGCTAAATGGATTAGCTAAATCCGACATCGTTTGAGTAAATACTTGCAGTCTTATAATCCGTGCTAATAATATAAAGAATTCCTCATGACGAAACAATTTTCTCTAACGCTTCTGAACACACGTTATTTGTTGTTTTCGTTGCGAGGCGGCAGACATAAAACCGCCGCCATGTTGGAATTTGAGGTGATTTCTAGCTTCTAGCTGCGAGAATGCAAAAGCGAGTGGTTGCGTAAACCCGGCCTTACTTCAACTGAAGCATGTTTATGATGACTTGAATGCTACATTTGGAGTTTAATTGTGATGTAAAGGAATAAAAGCTGCAATTTCAGACTTTCTC
>JAHWFP010089358.1:0-13375 GCA_023313725.1 Lithobius niger
CTGAAACCCCCTTGGGGCGCCCCCCAAAGTTGAACTGGTTGGCGGTGGATTGCGAATTTGTCAGTCAATTTTTTACTGCATTAAGCTATCTTCGTTACTTCTCGAGTTATGGCACTGTAACGAGTTTCGTGATGCACCCTGTATATGATTAAGTCCTCTCTCCAGCAAAACTAAAACTATTAATTTCTCCGTTTCTATTCAATAGACTTCGACCAAACTTTGCCAGATAGTAGATAGCAACCTTTCCCAACTTTATACCAACTTTTATGCAATTCCGTGCAAGATTACACGTAGGGAGCCACACGTAAATTTGAAAACTATTTACTTTTTCTTCTTGTTGTTGTTCTTGGCTGACACGGTTTCAGAAAAAAAACTACTGCACCTACCTAAAATCTGAAACATGATCTGAGCCAGAAATTTCCCTGGGCTTCACCCTTACAGGGACCACTTTTTCGATTGGTCGATCCATTCCGGAGTTACGGGACCCTAAACGATCATTTTGATTGTTTTACATTGTTTTAACCATTGTATTTAGGGAACAATGCCACTCAGCAAACTCTAGATTCATTCTTCGTGCACGTGTTATGTCTTTGCTAAAAAGTTGATTGTTGAACGGTTGGGGATGGCTGCTGATGTAGATGCGCTCCTTAGGGAGTTGTATCGGAAAAAGATACTGTCGAGCAGCGAAATCAACTTAGGCGTGGTAACGGATGAAGTGTTTGTGCAGGTAATGAGCGAGGCACAGAAAAGAGGGATTAACGAAAAGTCACTGAGAAGGTATGGCGTTGACACGGTAATAAAAGTAGTAGGGAAACAAGATGGCGGACGAGTTGCACGAGGAGATAAGGGTGGAGTACAGGAGAAAGAGGCTGCAGTGCAGCTGTGGCGAGCAGAGAGAAGACGGCATGGGGAGATAGTGAAGGTGAAGTAGAAGAGGAAGAAGATGGAAGACTTGAAGATGAGATGAACGAACGACAGCAATCAAGGAGCTTGCAGACCCTCAAAAGACTGTACGGGGGTGGGCTAACCAATGTAAAGATGCCGAAGTCAGTGGTTATGGTGTGTACAGTGGCAGGAGGACCCTACCCTACTACTCAAATTTATCTTGCAGCCACTGACATTGTAGGAGCTGAAGAAGTAGTGGGAGCAGGTACACTGCGTGTGGGTCACGTCTTCGAGATTGAAGTCCGGTCCTTTGCTGCAAAGCAAAAACTGCTGAAAGCTAAACTGGTCATTAATGGATATCCAGCAGAAATACATGACCAGCATGAGCAGACTGTACAAGCGAGACTACTCTGGCTGCCCAGCAGCATAACACCACAAGAAATTGCAATCGGCTTTGGGCGCATAGCTACCCTTGAAGAGCATGACTTTGAGAAGCTGAAAGTCAGAGGTAGAATTGTGTGTGAAACAACGACTCGTCGGGTGAAGCTGAGACTATGAGAGGGGGTGACGATTGATGAAGTACCGGATGTAGCTGTGATCAAAGGCATTCAGACCTTGATTCTGGTAAAAGATCGTGCGCCTCTATGTCTTAGGTGCGAAAAAAAGGGGTCATTTCCGCCGCGCGTGCGTGAGTCGCTCATGCGAGGTGTGTGGCATGTGGTATGATCCACGACACTTGTGTCCTCATCTGCAGGCAGTGGCGAGAGACAAGATGGCGCAGCAGAATGCACAGAATAAGGGGCGAGTGTCAGGACCGTCGCAAGGTCAACGCAAGCAACAGGAAGTGGCGCCTCGACAATTGCAACCCCTGCAAGCACGGCAGCGTGTTCAGCAGCAGCAACAGCAAGTTCAGATTTCGCAGTGAACCTTGGCCTTCCGGCCATAAGTTCGAGTGCCCCATGCCTCACCGCCGTGTTAGAAAGTATAGAATTTCGGAGACGAGAGCGTAATGAAGATTGCAATGTTCCTGTCGTAAGTGAGCAGCAGTGTGAGGATTTGGTGCAGCTAGAAAATCAACAGGATGGAGATAGTCCTTGGCTTACACCACCAGCCAAACGGAAACGAAAAAGGAAAAAGTGTGTTCAGCCGCCAACAGAACTGCAGTTGCAAGTTTACAGAGTGGTAGTGTTCCTGTAGTGGGAAAGGAAAAAGAGGATGACAACAGGAAAGAAGATGGTGGTATCATGTCCATCGATCCTGTAGAAGTGGAAGTTGCAAATGTGTCACAAGCTGGTAGTGACCATGAGTATGCAAATGTAATGGGCCCACTTTCACAAGAGACCCCGGAGTCGCAAATTCTCGACAGCCAAGTTATTCTCAGCAGTTGTGGATCGCGGGGAACGGGAGGGGGGAGGGGTGGTAATTAGGCGTAGTTTAGTGTAGGCAGTTGTAAAATTCGCATCACAGATGTATTACAAATTGGCGTCTTGGAATGCTCACGGTATTCAGCAAAAACTGGAGGAGGTAGAGCTTCTCTTGAAGCAAGTGGATATTTTAGGCATCCAGGAAGTCAATAATATGCAGGGGTTCGATGCATCTGAGTGGAGAGAGGATTTTGTTTTGTCAGATTCCAAAGTAGGAGTTTTGGTTAAGTGGGCATTACCATATTATATTTTGACGGTTGCTCATCAGGTTCAGGGCATTGATGCAGTGGCATTGAAGGTTTACATGGGCAATGGTTGGGTCACAGTGGTCTTTGTGCATATTACAAGTGCTCCAACAGTAGCTGATTGGATAAAGTGGTTTGAGCAGTTTCAGGCACCAGTGATCGTGGGTGGTGACTTTAATAGTCATCACTAGGATTGGGGCTCAGTCCGAGCTGATGCGCGTGGCAATAGGCTAGCCAGTGCCATTGAAAACCAAGGGTTTATTATCATGCAAGATGGCACCCCTACTTTCATTAGGTGGCGGCAGGATGGGGTTCAAGAATATGTGTTGGACTTCTTTGTGTGTTCACGCAGTGTTGCAGATAAGTATGAGTTTGCTGTTTCTGATGATTTACGAGGGAGTGATCATTTCCCAGTCGCTCTTCGCCCACGTTCTCAAAGAATGTCAGGGTTTGAGTCTACAGGACCAGCATTGCGAAAACCAGTGGTAAGTAGTGGCATCTTCGAAGCCTGGATTGGGGAACCGAAGCGAAAGCGGCAGTGCAGAGAACCCAGAGCTGTTCACCCGCAGTGGTGGACACATCGCTGTACAGTAGCTGTCAGAGACAGGCGCAAAGTTTATAGGCGGTGGAAGCGTGTGCAGACTGAAGAGTTGTGGTTGTTTTATCGAGGGGTGAGTGCTGAGTCGCGCTTTATTCTGCGGCAAGAGAAGATGCTGTATAGTGAGCGAGTGTGTGAGCGAGTTGCTGGTTCGCATGGTTGCATGGGTGCAGCAGTGGGTGTACAGTGCGTCAGCAACAATAGCAGACCGTGAAGTGCTGAGGGGAGTAGAGATGGCGGACGCCTTTAATGCAAGGTGTGCGACTGTGTATAACCTTGCAGAAGGCGCTCCTCCTCCCGCACCAATGGCGAGTGTGGTATCGGAAGTGAGTGACTTGCCTTGGGAATTTTCGGAGTTCAAGTCATCTTTGAAGTGTTGCAAGGATTCCAGTGCTGCTGGTGTTGATGAGGTTCAGTATAGTGAAGTGCATCATCGGTCGGTTAGCGATCAGCGAGCGCTTCTGGCATTGTTCCAGCAGGTTTTCTCTGGGAACGTCGTTCCTCCATCATGGATGTTTACAGTTCTTGTTCCCGTTCACAAACCAGGGAGCACCAGATCAGAATTGGTGAATTACAGGCCGATTGCTTTGCTCCCCTGTATTAGGAAAATTTATGAAAGAATGGTTATTAAAAGCCTGAGCTGGCATATGGAATATTATGGATGCTTAGCCAAAGTTCAGTTTGGTTATCCCCCGGGTCGTAGTGCCCAAGATGCTGTGTTGTTTCTGCTTTCCAGCATTCGCGAGGCGTGGGCCCATGGCGAGGTTGTCTTGGCTGTCTTTTTAGACATCAAGGCAGCCTATGACACAGTGTCTATTGCATGGGTTGAGGCAGCTCTAGTGGCCATGGCAGTGGGAAAGCAGCTAGTAGGCACGGTTATTGCGTTGTTAGGACCACGTGTCTTTGTGACGCGCGTGAATGGCAAATGGTCGGCAGAGGCAACTACAGATAGGGGCCTCCCACAAGGGAGCTGTTTAAGTCCAACATTATTTGCAGTTGACATCAACGAAGTGCATATGGATGTGGGAATTGCTGCAAATATAGTCTGTTATGCGGACGATGTGGCAATTTGGTTTGTTGGTGATATTCTGGGTTTGTTAGTGGAGGATGCGCAACGTACATTGGAGAAGATTCAGCGCCTCCTGGGAGTGAGAGGCCTAATGCTGGCCCCAGCCAAGACAGAAGTAGTGGTGTTTGCGAGGAGCCTCTCGAGTCCTCTATGTCAAGTTCAGCTCCGTGTTGGGGATCAAACTGTCCTTCCGAAGAAGAGTGTAAAGTACCTAGGTGTCGTCTTAGAAGCGACCCTCGATTGGACGCTCAATGTTGCAAGGTTGAAAGATAAGCTGCGAGCGAGGATGGCTGTTTTGCGAACACTGTGTTGTGGAAGCAGTGTTACACGTGGAACTCTGCTAGCAGTGTACAGGACCTTCGTAAGGTCTGTTGTTGATTATCATCTCCCGTTTCTGGTGACGTCGCCCAGGCATTTACGGGAGATTCAGGTTTTGGTGAATGTTTGCCTACGCGCTGTGTCAGGTTGTCTTACCTCTACTCCAGTGCAGGCACTGTGGTTGAGTGTGGAGAGGTGCCAGTTGAGTACCGTGCAAAAGAGCTTCTTGTGATGCTTTGTTTGCGTAATCTGAGCCGTGGACAAAATGACCCTGTTGGGAGGATCCTTGATGATTACGGGAGGTTGAGAGAGAAAGTGAGAAGCATTTTAGGAGAAGCGGGAGTTGGTGTGACGCTGCTACAGCAAGTGTCTCCTGATGGTCTCTCTGTAGCCTGTGCCCATTCACTCAGTCCGTGGACCTGGTGCCCGGAACTAGAACGGATCTTTGAACCGAGTGGAGCAGAGTGTGAAATTTATTGTGATGCGTCGTTCAATGCTGAAAGGCAATTGGGTGGACTTGGCGTTGTAGTCCCATCTCTCAAGGTTATGGTGCAGCGTCGAGTTGTTGCTGTCACGTCGAGCATGCTATGCGAGTTGCTTGCCATTTCAGTAGCACTTGATGTTGCAATAGAGTTGCATCTGCCATCTTTTGTGCTTTCCACTGATTCACTGGCTGGTTATAGGTTTCTGCAAGCAGCGTGTGAAGGCCTTAGTGTCCTAGGCCCGCTTGTTTATTCTATTTTGTGGAAGTTCTGGGTTGCGACTCGCAGCAGTCGTGTTGAATTTAAATGGGTTAAGGGTTATAGTGGTAATATGGGAAATATGCAAGCAGATGGTCTGGCTAGGGAAGCTGTGGCTGGAGTGAGCCCACCTGTTGTTCCACTGCTGCCAGCACGAATGCGCCGTCCAATTGTCTGGCAGTGGGCTCTCAAGCTGTGGCAAGACAGTTGGTACAGAACAGATGCTGCCAGGGATTTTTGGGCTCTTCAACCGTGGTGTATGCTTACGTCTTGCTTAAATAAAATGAGGTTTCGTGATGTGAAAATTGTGTCCAGACTCAGAATTGGTCACACTCTCCTGCGCTCGCACAGGTTTCGGTTCGGCTGGGTTAGGACGCCAACCTGTCCGCATTGTTTAGCTGACAAGACGCCGGAGCATGTTCTGCGGCACTGCAGGAAGTATGCTGCAGTAAGGTTGCGTGTAACTCCCTGGATGCTGAAAGTATCTACAGTTCAAGAGTTGCTGTCTTTGATGGAAGGTTATGGATGGTTGCGAAGTTTTGCAGAGTGGCAGAGATTAACGTGTAGAACGTAGTTAGATTAGGTGTGAAAGTCTTCTGTTCCCCCCACAGCTGGCTGCTAGTGTAACTGCTAGTGCCTTGTACACAGTGGATAAGCAGGTCAGGTGGTGAAGAGTGCCATGGTGGAGTAAAGTTTCATTCCCCACTACTCTGGCCCCACTGGAACTTTCCCTAAATGGGAGAGAGAAGGTGGGCCAGTTCCTCACACAGTGTGACAGTGCTACAGTGTTATTGGTGTTATTGTTATTGTTATTGGTGTGATTGAGTAGTTGTGGAGGCACAGAGGAGTTTTTGTGAGAGTAGAGAGTCTAGGGCTAGTGTCGAGATTGTGAGTAGTGATTTAAGTAGATGTGTAAGTAGATGTATAAACAGATGTACGAGTCATGATGTACTCATTGTGGTTAGGATGGGACATACGGCTGTGGGCCATGGCTCCCAATACATGTTCGTGAAAGAATTATGTTGTAAGTGGCAAATAGGAGCGTGCGGTTACGGACCAGGGCTCCTGAGAATAAAATGAAATGAAATGAAAGAATTATACCAGGAGTGGTTAACGCTCGTTAAACCCTTTGAAACCTTTGAAAGAATTATATATACACAGTGTAGTTGGAGCGTACGGCTTCGGGCCATGGCTCCGTAATAAATATGTTCGAAAGAATTAGTGGAGTGGAGTGGTTAACGCTCGTTAAACCCTTTGAACCTTTTGAAAGAATTAGTGTTTCAGTTAAACGCATATATTTTTAAACCAAACTAAGCTACGTTGTTCATTTCGAAGCCATCGGCCTTCGGCCTCGAAATTGGCAGTAAAAACGATAGAATTGCGTATTTATATCGCAGATGCAGGCTTTCAGAGCTGACTTGAATTGTTTCAAAGTGGCCAGCAACAATCACAGCATGCATAAACCTTTGTTTGCGCGACAACATAGCCGTAAAAAAGGTACACGGATTACAAACAAAATCGTCAGGTGTGCCGTTAAAAGGGGTTATATGATTGAATTTTCACTTGTTAAAATGTACACGGATAACTCATATAATGTTCTTTTTTTTTATGTTTTTTACTCATATAATTTGTTGGCTTTTTTCGCTTCCATTTTATATGTGTCCACTGTCCACCGATTTTTGTTTTCGAAAAAACGGAACGTTAGAAATGGATACTTATGTTTAGGTTCCGCCGAAGGTTTGTCCCATGATTATTATTTGATGGCAACACATTAGCGTATTTCTGGATTTAGCATGCGTCATCTCGATGAGTAGTTGATTCTGGATTGTTTCAGTATCGTGTCAACAATCGCCGAAACAATTCAACTGGCTTCCAGAAGCCCGCATTGAAAAACTAAATATTTCATTCAGTCATGTCGGCCGCCCAATTTTGAGACCTCAAAATTTAGGACTTCGCACCCTACGGTTTAAAACTTGAAGATTTAAGGAAAAATCAAGACCATTTAATTTTGGTTCTCCAAAACGAACTAGCTAGCTCAAACAACGACAATGTTAGTTTCCCGGCACCCAACCATTATTGCATCTTGTTGGAGTGAGCTATAATAGGTTAAGTTATAGATTAAGTTTTAGAGTCGAGCGTATGACTTATGGTCTGTAGGCTCGTGTAGTGCATTAAAAGTAAAAAGTAAAAAAGTGAGCTATAATCCGATATTGTGCGCCTCGCCTGTTGTTAGCCTATTGTTACATGTTGCAGCATTGTAACATTTTGACATTGTTAGCTGCTCCGCCTCCTCCTCCTCCTCCTGTCCAATTTTCTGAAATTCTCGTGCTCAAACGAACTCTAATAAGCACTGCCTATACCGGCAGCGCTAATTTCGCTTAGGAGCAGACTTGATGGAGGCATTGTTAGGGAGGATTAAACAACAATCTGGCTGTTGCAGACATAGGGCCTTCGGGCTTCGGGCAGATGACCAGGAGTGGTTAACGCTCGTTAAACCCTTTGAACCCCTTTGAACAACAATCAGCAAGAGTAGTCCGCGCTGTTAGTGCAAAAGCATTTCAGTTCCGGCAACAAGCTGAATATTGCACATGCAAGCTGCTCACATGTTGTAGTTTCCAAATCTTCGACGTATAGCCGTGATGACGTCATCAAAATGGCCACCACGCGATGTACTATATCTCTATTATCTCTGGAACTAATTGAACAATTGCATCGTGCGACCTATTGTTGGAAAGACAATTTAATTTTCTAAAAGAAATTTCTGAACAATATATGCCATAAGTCTGTTAGTTTTGGTTTAATCTGAAGAAAAACATAATATGACTGCTGTGCGATATACTCTCAATTATCTATGGAACTAATCGATCAGTCTTTTCGTGCAGACTATCTTTGGAAAGATAATTTAATTTGCTAAAAAGAAATGCCGGAACAATGTACGCCGTAAATCTATTAGTTTCTGCGTAATTTGAAAGAAAACACATTATGACATCCTCAAAATGGCGACCATACAACATACTAAATCTCGTGTATCTCAAGAACTAATTGATCAATCTTATCTTGCGATCTACCGTTGGAAAAATAATTTAATCTTCTAAAATAAATGCCTGAACAATGTATCCAGTAAATATTTTAGTTTTTGTTAAATGTGAAAGAAAACATAATGCACATTGCTTCTTTGTGTGTGGTTCTTTTGGAAACAGGAAATTATTAACGTTGTGACGTATTGTTCAGTCACTTGAGCAGTGCCCTTCATAGGCACACGGAGGTGTACAGGAAAGTTATTGTTTAATATGACATCTCGTACCTCTTGTAGTACACTTGCAAGTCTGTAGAGCTACGTTACCCCAGCAGTGGTCATCCTTCCCAGAATATCAATTCAGAATATCAATTCAGCCGATTCCAGAATATCAATTCACCGATTCTTGTTGCCTCCCCTTTAAGGACTGTCTGAACTGTCATGTCATCACCCTGATTCTGATTTCTGCAGAATATGAAGGCCTGCGATGCTAACCTTGTGTGCGTACCTGTTTTGTTTTACATGCGATGACTTCAGAATGATGTTTGCCCTTCCGGGTGTTGCAACACAGGCTTGAACAAGGTTTTCATTCTAGCCACTACCTGCTAACTCACAGCCAATCATTGCAATTACTGCCATTTCTATGTGCAGCTTTATGATGGTTGATCAGCCTTAAACTGGTGTCTATGATGCATTAATATTCTTAAGAATACTTATTATAATGTTCATGGCACGGCAAACCATGGATGAGGAATTCACATCATATCTTAGTAGTGGGAGCAGAATTGATGTGATTTACCTTTGAAACCTTCATGGATGTTTTCACGGGAATGGAAGGCTACCCAAAATAACAATTTACCTTCGTGGTCAGCCTTGCTTCTGGTGGATTCTGACCAGTCCATCTTAATCATTAAAAACTTACGGTCGGTATATATATACTTCTGTATAGGTATATATGTACTTCTTCTCCTCTTGAAGTAGGAGGGCTAAAAATATGAGAAAGGTGTCAAAAGACAGGAAATTAATCCGGATTTCGCGTAGGCGTATTTTCGTAGTTCTAGGTAACATTTTTCCCCTCGAAAAAAGCGAAAAAACCCCTTTGGACCATTATTGAAACGAATTTTTCGAAGTTGATTGTTAGTTTCGGAATATCACATCTTCCTGCTGTGCGGATGGTCCACAATTGTTGCGCCATGTAAGAGGCGCGTGGTCCAGTAGTGCTATCAATAGGATTACGGCCTGCAATGCTAACGGCCGTCATTCAACAATGAGGCACGTGCAGCTCGCTAAGGGACGACTGTTGGAGTTGCATTTTGGAAATTTCAAATACAAACTACCTATTTAGCCTTACATTTAAATGAAATTACGTAAAGCTACGAAAAGATTAATGGTAAATTAGGCCTATTTAAACAAAATATATTGATAACAAAAGGGTCAAAAATGTTTCCACGTTTGCATTTGTAAAACATCGACGTTCGATCAATAGTGTGCTATTAGCTGGTGCTCTACTCAGCAATAGTCCAGCCTAATAGCGGTAAAAACTAATAGTTTCTAGGTACGATTTCGCCTTGCACGAAATCTTTTATATTAGCCAAAAATTATAGGCGACATGTGGTTGCTGTTTCAAAGCATCACACGTATCGGGGAAGGAGATGGGTTTTAAGTAAAAATTCTTAAAATTTGCGAAACAAGGAAACCTATGTAAAAAAAAATGAAAAATTATTTGAATAAAAAATAATCTATACCAAGAGCGGCGGCACAAGGAGTATGAATGATAAAATTACCAAGCATTTTAGTTCAAGCATGCAGAAACTCGCGTGCTACAGCGTTGAAATGGGGATGGATAAGGCTGCCTCAAGCCAAGGCCGACTGGAGAAGAAATCCCGTGTCTCGCCTCTTGGCTCATTGCCTGTTTATGTGCATGCCAGAAAGGCGATAGCTTCTTCAAGCCAAGACAGACTGTGTACAAATCGCATGCCTAACCTCCTGGCTCAATAACAGTACAATCGCGTGCCGGAAAGGGAATGGCTTCTTCAAGCCAAGGCCGACTGGGCTACAAATCGCGTGCCTGGCTTCCTGGCTCATTGGCAGGTTAGGCGCACGCCAGAAAGGGGGTGGTTTCTTTAAGCTAAGGCCGACTGGACATGAATCCCATGTTTCGCCTTAAGAAGCGCACGTAGCTCTTGGGTGGCCAGACAGTTGGACTGATTGATGGTTATCATTTGTTTATCAACTGAAGCCTAACGTCTGCAAGGCGGCAAGGGTAGTTTGCAGTGAATTTGTGAAACTGTGCGTGGCGAAGATCAGCGTAGTAGCACTAGGGTACGGTGTGTGGTCCTAGGTTCAATATGTACATGTATTTAAGTTGCTTTATAGTAGGGCGTTTGGCTATGGGCCATGGCTCCAATAAATTCATTATTCCCCGGCTCTTACGAAAAACACGTACTGCACTCTGATCATTTGCTTGATCGTGTTAGAT
The DNA here is from genome assembly GCA_023313725.1 of Lithobius niger. NCBI lineage: Eukaryota > Metazoa > Arthropoda > Chilopoda > Lithobiomorpha > Lithobiidae > Lithobius > Lithobius niger. The sequence goes on from JAHWFP010089358.1 coordinate 10,775, forward strand.
ATGGAATGTCCGTCATCAGCATAAGAGTTGCAGCATGAAGGCTTCTCGAGCGTAGCGAGACGACGGACTGAGCGAGCGACTCCACTAGTCATCAATTAATTTTCTTCACTGGTGTAATTTACCATTGGTATGCAAGGAAGACTTGTGGAGGACTCAGGCATGCCTATTTTGCTTTATTCTTCGATTGTCCTAGGTTGAGACTGGTTGTCACAGACATACCTTCTGGTGGGTGAAAGATCAGACATACCTGTTCCATGGAATGAGTTCGCTGATGTACTGAAGGCTGTGTTATTATCTATATTATCAACTGCAGCACAAGTGAATACATTATAGGTAACAAAATGCAGAATAAAACCAACTTTAATTACACGTTTAAAGTAGGAATAATTACGTCTAGGTTTTCCTTAAAATTAAACATAAGTGACTTACGGCATACATTGTAATTGCAGTTCGTTTGTCAAATTATATTTCCAACAATAGGTCGCAGGATAATATTGATATATTCGTTCCGGAGATACTACAGATTAGTATATCGATGGCGGTCATTTTTATGACACGGTAATATGTTTTTCCATATGTTAAACAAAAACTAATACATGTACGGCAAACAATACTCTGGCAATTCTTTTAACAAATTAAATTATCTTTCCAACGATAGGTTACATGTTAAGATTATTATTAATAATTTGTTATTAGTTCCAGAGATATACGAGTTTTAGCATATCGTATGGTGGCCATTTTTAGAACGTCATAATGAATTTTCCTACAAATTACGCAGAAACTAATAGATTTACGGCATACATTGTTCCAGAATTTATTTTAGCAAATTAAATTACCTTTCCAACGATAGTTTCGCACGAAAAGATTGATCGATTAGTTCCAGAGATAATTGAGAATTAGTATATCGTACAGCAGTCATATTATGTTTTCTTCAGATTAAACCAAAATACACAGATGTATGGCACATATTGTTCCGACATTTCTTTTAGTAAATTAAAGTAAATAAATTATCTTTCCAACAATAGGTCACACGTTAGGATTGATCGATTAGTTCCGGAGATAATAAACATTTAGTACGTCGCATAGTGGCCATTTTGATGACGTCATCACGGATAACGTCGTCACTTCCGGGAGTGTCTTCCGGTGGATTTGGAAACTACAATGTGTGTACAGCTTCCATGTGCAATATGCAGCTTGTTGCCAGAACTGAAATGTTTTGGCACTTTTTGTCGCTAACAGCACGTATACTAGAGGCGAGCGGGCTCATTCTTGCCACGGTAGCAAAGAAAAAAGGCGAGCATCAGACAATGAGAACGGATATGCGCTCTAACAATTAGAAACAAACACTTTTACTTCAATAATGCTGACTATTACAGCCGAGTTGAATCAGCGGGAATCAGCTAGACCGTCGTATGTTACGCCGGGGGACAACTAGTCTCTTTGATTCCAATTGCATCACAAAATCATGCGCTGATTATTTCGACGCAAACTAATTGTAATTATTGTTCACAGTTCCTCCATCACATTCCTAAGTGCGCCTGCTCGCTCGGCTCGCTCAATCCACGCACCACCGTGCTTCAGAAACACGAATGCTTGGCACCTTTTTAGGCCGCCCGCGCACTGAGCGCCCAGGTCGCGCGGGCAGTGGCCGTCGCGGCCAAAAAACACGGCGACGGGCCGCGCGGCCACGTCCGTTTTTCATTGATAATTCTCGATCACGTGGTGAAAAATAAACCCGGAGCAAGTATGGTCGCCCTGTGGCCGCCTGCACGACACCCGGGATCGCAGTGGCGACAGACTGTCGGCTGCGGCCAAGTGCGCGTTGCTACATAGACCGTAAGCATTCTCGTTGCCGTAGCGACCTGGCCGCGCGGTTTGGTTGCTGTGTGTGCGGGGTCCCTTAACACCAAACGTCCATCCATCAAGTCAGTTGATACAAAATTAATTTTAATACCTCTATGTGTTACGTTGCAAAATACGTCGCCCGTTTAGGTAATTTTTTGTTACCTCCTTCTGCAGCTCATCACAGTGCGTAACTAATAGCTTCAAGACGATCAATGATTCTTTCTAGTGATTATTGTACTGCTTATCAAGGACCGCGGCAGCGGTCTTATGTAAGCCTCAGCATGAAGTTCCATGTTAAACGTCAAACTTTGAACTCCTATAGTCTTGCCCAGAATTGACATAGACCAACGAAATTCGGTATTTGGGGTCGTGTCGTAACTCTTTCACTGCCTTACAAATTTTAATGACAACAATCAAATCGTTCGGCGTCCACAGCATGGCCATTTATGGTTGTTGTTGTTGTTGTTCTTGTTGTTGTTGTTGTTGTTATTGGGACTCTTTGTCCTCACCTGGAGACCGAACCACTGAACCGATTTTCAAGTTCTATAGCTTAAAACGTACAAGGCCTAGGGCCTTTCGCAGGCTATTTTAACGTAACTACAATATTCCTGACACGGAAAGCCAAATGGGTTAGAACTTTTGCTCTCACCTAGAGATCGAACCAATGAACCAATTTTCAGTTTGTACAGCTCAAAATGTAGGTATTAACACCGGTCAGGGCCTTTTGAACACGATTTTGATGTTACTGCAGTATTC
>JAHWFP010089359.1:0-17524 GCA_023313725.1 Lithobius niger
TATAGGCCACTATCAAACAATGGCCGAGTTAAACTTACTATAAGAAAAAGTAGTGGCCAGTATCCAATTACAGCCCGAGTTAAACTCATTATACAAAAAAGTAGTCATCAGTCTCTGGTAACAGCCGAGTTACACTCGATATAAAAAAAAAGTAGTGGCCAGTTTCCAAGGATGGTAGAGGTATATTTCCTGTAAGAAAAAGTATTGGGTAGTATCGAAGAACGGCTGGCGAATAGTGACCAGTCTCCAATAACACCCCGAGTTATACTCATTATACAAAAAAGTTACGTAGTGACCAGTATCCAAGTATGGTAGAGCAGTTGTATACTTACAAGAAATAGTAGTTGTCAGTTTCTAATAATAGCTCGAGTTATACTCATTATACAAAAAAGTAGTGGCCAGTATCCGAGAATGGCTGTTATACTTGCTGTAAGAAAAAGTAGAGGCCGCTATCCAAGAACGGCAGAGTTTAACATACCGAATTACACCACTACAAGAAAATGTAGCGGGCAGTTTCCAAGAATGGGCCGAGTTATACTCACAACAAGAAAAAGTAGTGGCCAGTATCCAAGAACGGCTAGAGTTATACTCATTATACAAAAAACAGTAGTGGCCGATCTCTAATAATGGACAAGTTATTCTAAAACTGTATCCGCCCAGTTACAGTTACTATACGACAGAGTAATTGCCAGTTTCCAATAACGGCAGAGTTATTACTAACTATACGACAAACTAATGGCCTGTTGCCATTAGCAGCCAGATTATACTCACTAAATGTAAAAGTAATGGTCAGTTTCCAATAATGGTAGGGTTATATTATCCTAAACGTAAACGTAACAATCAACAGGGTTCGTCCATTACATATACAAAACCATTTTCAAGGCTTTTTTAGGCTAATTTACAATTAATTTCAAGGCTCTTTACTCAGTAGCCTATCGAATTTACCTTTTAATTCCAGTATTTTACCAGCTGTCATTGTTGGTATCATTGTGTTCTTAGTTTGCAGTGGGAAACTAAACCCTCGTAAACAATGACGAACATTATGTCCCACCACTTTCACCAATGGACAAGGAGGAAGGAAGAATACAAGCAGATGGAAGAGCACTCGCTTAGCTGCCCATTCTGGCAATAATTGCTTGCACTGCTCTACATCTCTCTCGCTGTTTTTCTGTGTCCAAGTGAAGCACTCACTGTTCTCAGAAGAAATGGCTTCAGCTGACAACATTTTCTGAGCAGCTATTTAATTTTATTTAATACCCAAATTAATATCACTGTTGTGGCATTATCCTCATTCCAAACTAACTACTCACTAAATTCAAAGCCGTTTCAAGGTTCAGACAACAAAAATAACAAATTTCAAGGTTTTTCAAGCCTTGAATTTTCGTCACATTTAAGGCTTTACAAGGGCATCCAGGCTGTGTCCGAACCCTGAATCAGTCTCCGATAACGGCAGTTTATACTCAATATACCGTACAAAAAAGTAGTAGTCTCCAATAAAATACTATATTGAAAAGTAATCACTGGTCCCAATAACATCTGGGTTGTAAAGAAAAAAGTAGTGCTTGATTTCAGTAATTGCCCGGCTTAATAACATGCCAGCAGCATTTAATTAGAAAGTCTGTAAAAAGCTGTTACCCAGTAACGCAGCAACTATGTGGCTGCAATAGAGATGTACCGAATACAACCGAATACCAAATATACAACCGAATGGTTAAACTGCCGAATACCGAATATTCGGCACCAAACCAATTTACATATTCGACTGAATACCGAATTATTCGGTTCTGTGGCGAATACTTAACCGAATGCTCTGCCGAATACTTGTAACATATTTGATCATTTTTCCTTGTTTTAGGAGTGTCAGAAGACCACTCCTCACAAACCAAAGACTAAATACGTAGCTAAACGTTCGTACATTAACACAATTGCATAATTATATACTAGAAAAATATTCGGCCGAATACCAACAAATCTTAACACTTTTCGGCCGAATACCAACAAATCTTAACACTATTCGGCCGAATACCGTTTATCACTGTTCTACCGAAATCGGTATTCGGCTGAATACCGAATATCGTTATTTGGCCAAATACCAAATACTTTAAATTTTGGCCGAATACCGAATAATTACCGAATATTCGGTACATCCCTAGGCTGGAAAAGAAACTGATTTGATGACTGAACCAGTGACTAAACAAATAATAAACTTCATCCTGTAAAAATGCAGGAGGGAGAGAACAGGGACTATGATCCACTTGTGTTCGGCCCAAAATTACAACATTAAGATGCAAACCGAGGACTTTTAGACTCGGATAATTAGAATGAAGTTGGTATACGTTTGCCGGTAACTCAACAGAAACCTAGAAAGAGCCAATGCTTGCAACCTGGTTTTGAATGAAGTTAAAGAGGAGACACTGACGACATCACCGGTCAACACATTCCACCCTGTTACTGAAATGTAACTTGCGACAGTCCAACTTTGAACTGTGAACAACCAATTCAAACTTACGACCCCTAGTACATGATCCCAACAATATCGCAGCAACCTGGTTCACACTCATTGAGGACCAACCCAACAAGGAACAATGGGGAAAAGCTTTTCCAAGGGCGATGTAACTTGCAGGTGCGCCTTGCCCTTCCGAGTCTGTTCCCTCCCTGCTGATGTTGTACAGGCACCTTCTATCCTATGCTTCAAAAGACATCGACTTACCTGTTGTCTTAGACCCTCACCACTACAAGAACAGTCTGGTAACATCTTCCCAACACCAAAAGCTATTAAGCTTTCTGTTGGTGTAAGTTCAAATCCAAGTTACAGGCCCAAATTACCATTGAGATATCACCAGACGTAAAACAACTTCAGATGATTGCTCCTCTCTGTTTAATAGCATGATACAAAACCGCAAACAACAAGTAAATGGACAAAGGCTAGCTTAGTCTTGCAGGCATTTTATTCATTTTTTTTCTTTCTCTGTCCATTATAACATTGATCAACAGCAACTTAAAAATGTTTTTTTTTTTAAAAAAAGAGCACCAAATATTTCATTGGCAAGTTAAGCATTCTTTAAATATAACTCCATATTTGCAAGACACATTTAGTTTTAGTTCAGGCAAATAAAAACTTTGTTGCTTAGCAACTTGTTTTGACTAAAAATATTTTGTCCTTGAAAATGAGATGCAGGATATTGTACGGTAATACATAATAATCCTGAAATGCAGGATTTATCAGTCAAGCACTTGTTCTTGTTTGAATTCAGTAAGACAAAGTTCTAGTTAACCTTATGGAGGCACGCACACGGGTTAAGAGATGTAGCATGTAAGAGATGCAATAAAAGGGTGTTTGGAAATAATAATAAAAAAGGAAGACAATACAGAACACAGATATGGCAGATCTAAGTTGGCAATAATAATGCATAGCACGCACATTAGACAAAAAAATTATGGTTAGCTTATAATAATAATTTTGATTTAGTTGTAAATGGGTGTAAAACAAAGTGGCATAACTCAGGACATTTTCTGGGGGGAATTGGCGAGAGAGGCACATTTTTTTTTTATCTAGTAAAATATTTCAAAATGGTGTTTGACAGCTTCGTTGTCATAAGTCATAACATTAATCACTGAACATTGATAGATAATGTGATTAATTAGCAATATTCATCAGGTGGCAAAATTTGCACGTATACTGAATACCGCACTTCTTTGATTATTAATTTTGTTATGTGCAAAATCTGTTACTTATTTGATGCATAATGGCCGTTTACTATTTTTGAGAGCCCATTGCCTAATTGTAGACTGAAACGTGTATTATAAAAGTTGGGTTTGTCCAAAATGTGGATTCCTTTCTTTCTTGATGCTACAATACTGTTTCCTTTCAGATCAAACACACATTACAAGCTAGGTTATGTGCCAAAAAATGCTAATGTATGCTTAAGATGAACCTACTTCAAAATAGTTCCGGATCGTTTTTATTTTTATGGGGCACTGACCCAGGTGCTTTTCTGAGAAACTGAGGCAGGCCTACACCAAAAAATAATTGAAAATTGAGATCTGCAGATTGTGGAATTAGCAGAAGCTGACCACATGTATTTGTATGTTACTGTGCATTTCATTTCGGTGAGTCATTTTTTGTTGTTTAAACAACCCCTCCCCCTCCGAAAGCACCTCCACTGGAACCGAGTAGCTCAGCTTCCCACATAATATTTTGTCAGCCGTACATTCAACTTTACCCTTTGAACCATACCTTGGCAAACTAAAAATAATGGGGGTGACGAGAACAATTTTTGATCCAATTTGTTACTCATGCCAAAAACTGACCGGTATATAAGACTTGCACTAACATTCACACATTAAGAAGTGTGTTCCTAACTTTTTTGGTCATACTTTTTAAAACGGCGCACTGTGATAGTTTGGTGAATTATGCGGGTTTGCCGTCGACAACCAGATAAATTAATTATTTGCTACGTACAATACCCAGAAGTGCTTGACCGATACCTGCAAGTTTATTACATAACACAGGATTAAAAAAAAAAATGAGTATTTTATATAAGCGTACACAAGTTTAAAAAAAATCTCAAACGCACTGTAAAACACCGTTATTATGGCACAAAAATATAGACATAAGCTTTCTTAACTATGAAGCCCAGAGCACTGTCTACTATCTACTAACTCTTTCGCTAACAGTTATCCAGACTTCCAAGTTTTTTTTTCTTAAGTTCTAACAACGCAATACCAACTACTGTTAACAAATCATTGGTGCTGCACCAAAATGGGAAGTTAGCAGATTGTCAAGAGAACGACACACGTGACAAAAAGTGATCACACGTCTCTAAATATAATTGTAACATTTCTAAGGTACAGTTTCTGCACTCAGTTTGGGAAAACACGGCATTGGTGGAAGGCTTTGTACAATATATAAATCACAAACTACGAAGACGCATCTTGTCAGTTCCCTAGATCGTTACGACTAAAATAAACCAAATGAATAAAGCGTGAATAAATGCTGTACGAGGTTAAACGTTGTTAACAAGCGAAGAGATTTCTGCAGAATTTTAATGGAAGTTGACCTATACTCAACCCAATTTTGCACACAGAAATAATGGAAGCGCTAACAAAAGTAGACACTTTTGTAAACTGGATGAATATCAGATAGTGTAACAAGGGTTGGAGGAGCGTAGGACTGGAGGACTCATATAAACATGCTAGGTGTACTATCACTAGTTCACCTTATTGTACATAGAGGGCCTAAGGGTTCTACTTGTGATAGTATGATCACTCTATACAGTAGGGAAAAATCAATTCCCGTACTTGGTCTGATTTACTTGGTATACTTGGTACCTTCGGGGATCACTTAAAACTATGCTCGCTAAGACCTAACCAAAAAAAATGGTATGCTTCATACAACCCGACCGACTCGAACTTTGCCTTCCGACCGCAACAATTTTTTGTTAAAAACTGAAGCGATTGCGATGCGCAGCGCAATCTCATGAGGAAAATTGCCAACGAAAGTTGTCCGCATCCGGGCTTCACTAATGCATAACTAAGGTAAGCCCGAAACAATGTGTATTTTGTATGCAGAACATGATTAACCGTAGGTCCGCATTAAAAAATGTTTAAAAAAAATTGTAAAAAATATTTTTCCAACCAACCGACCATATTTATTTCAGCAATGTTCCATGAAGCACAGAATGATTTTGTGTTAGGCCTAACGCAAATTAAATAAACAATTGAAGGTTGAATCATATATGTGATACACTCACCCAGAAGAGTGCCAACATATTACTGTTTGTAACCCCTAACAGCTGAGAAGAGAAATGGGGCCAGGTTCGGTATGCATAGGCAAAATATTTTTAGTTCAGGTCGAGACGAGACAAGCCGAATTCGCAACAGAAGAGCCGAGTATTGAGTCAAGTTTGGATAGTTTATGAATATTTTCAAGTTCTTTTTAATTTGTTAGGATAAAAACAAGCGAAATGACTCTTAATATTGACTAGCAGGTTCGAGAAAAGCGGCAACCGGCATTTACAGTGATGAATGTTCAACACAATGATTACCTTAATACACTTAAATCACCCTGGAGAACATCATTTCTGAAGTGAAAATAGTAGGTTCGTATCTACAACTGGTTTTATGGTTTTAAACTAAAAACCGTTTCAGTTATTGATTTTTAAGATGAACCACCAGATGACTTGTTTCGAATTGGTTGGAAATTGACGAAATTGTGGCATTTTGACTAGAATCAAATTTTTCGAGTATGGACGTGGAGACACAAGCGGAGATCAAGTACTAAGTGCATACGTAGTCTGGCTCGATTTTTAGAAGTCACATTTTTCAAGAATCGCACATCCCTCATCCAGGTATTACTATTCTACCCGAAGTTAAAACTTGAGGTTTCACAATCTGATGACGAATAATGTTTCCATTTACACGACCATTCATATACCCACAACACACTCAAGTGGAAAGAGCGGCTGATCAGTGGTGCGGTGTTAGTGGACCACACTTTTTTTCTGTGCATGCAGTTGCTTTGTTTTGTGGTAACTTGTAAAAGGGTGTAACAATACCAAATTAGCTGGTGATTTTGAGCGGCTAACAAGGCTCGATCAAACATTCGCCTACGTTTCAAAGGGATTGGTGTGATCTCAAAAACCGCTAAATGACTTTCGTTTATGTGTGGAATCACTAACTAGCAAATGTCCTATGTCAAAGTATGATGGTCGCAGGATTCTAAATATTTAAATTTGTTATAAAATATTGGATGAGTATTATAATTGTTTCTCCTCTTCTGTGCTATGGTAGTAGATGAATAAGTTTAGTAAGGCGTCACAAATACAGTAATATTATGCATTACCTGAGATTAGGAGGCAGAACTATTATTTAAATATTGTCGTCGTCTAACATAATGTTGGGTGACTAAATCAACCAAGTTGGGGTTTGCATAATATTCAAGTGTGCAACCAAAACAATTGGTACAAAAAATCATAAATTCTGAGACTACTTGGGCAGATCGCAAAGAAACATAGCATCAAAAACAAAAGTAATGTCAGACAAGCAGAGACACGTTAAAAAAACCGTCAATGAAAAAAATGCACGGTGTCGTACATAAAGGAAAGAAAAAAGCCCAAAAGTTAGACTGAAACCGCTCAACGTCTGAAATATTCCTGAATTCCTATTTCAAGCGGAAAATCTAAGATGATTACCACACCTAACATAAGTTAAAAGTGATGTAAAACCTATCGATTGTATTTTAGTCGTAACGAACTACGAAACTAACCTTATCTACTTTGACCATTTCTGCTATTGCACATCCACGGTACTTAGCTACCTACAGGTTTTTTGCATAAATATTTTTTTTTTCATTTGATGATAATCATAATATTACAATGTGACAAACATGAAACACGGGCCTAACAATTTCTATAAAAATATCTGTTCAAAATAGAACACTTCTACAAGAGTAGCAATAAGAACACATTCAGAATACACAAAAACAATAAAAATAAAAGAGAATAATAATAATAATACAATAAATACATTAGCTAAAAATATTATGCAGGTACTACTGTCCTTTGCATCAGCAACTGATTATTAATTAATATTACTGTTATTATCACGTGTTATTCAGTAGCACTGAAACTGTAAACCACAACACAGGAGTATTGATTTTTGTCCGATATGAGTATTTGGATGTTGTGTATAATATTTAACGTTAACAATAATAATACAAAAATGCTAACAAATAAAAACTTGTCCTAAAGCAATACAAAAACAGCCTAACACATACATGCAAAATAAAGATACAGGACGTACAACACGACAGTACGATTCAGTGTTAGTTATTGTAAAATATATTTTGTGGAGGGAAGTAGTGATGGTTTTTATCGAGTTAATAACATTTTCTACTTTCTTTTTAAAAAATGAGATGGTAATCTGCATAGGGGCTTGCATGTCTTTACTTTCTGATGGATGGACGTACTGATAACTATTTGAAGGAATATTCTAACAGAACTGGAACGTAGGACGACATAACTTGCAACTGAATATCATATCTTTGAAACATGAAAATTGTAATATAAATACGCGAACCACACATAAATATGAACAACAGAACTTTTTTTAAAGTACTCTTGCATGGGAAAAGCCAAGTTGGAACACATAATGAGCAAACGCACGTAATTTTGACTTAAGATTACCTTAAATCAAGGTTTTGGAATGTACAAGTGCCCAAATACTCAAATACAATAAAAGTTGTTTCTCGAGTGTTACGTGACCACACATTCCCTCTCTCAGGGTCGACGTATCATTCTCACTGTTTGGATATTTGTGGAGAAGGCCTTGCCATTTGTTTTAAATTTGGCGCAGGTGGTCACACTATGATCTATATACAGTAAAAAAAAATACCTTGTTTTACACTCAGTTCTCAACAAAAACTGCTGCCAGTCGGCATTTTTTAATGAAAATTTTAGTAAAGTGCAAAGGGTAATTTTACACTTTTCAAACAGCCATAATAGAAACCGGTAATGGTATGTACTAATTTTAACATTTTCCGTAGTATCATCCAGTTTTAGATCCAGTGCCGGCATTGTTACAAAGATCTAACAACACACATATTTATTACCTGTCGGCATCATTTTCAAGAATTGTAATAAAAGAATTTGCACACAGGCATTTCTGAGACCTGTAAATAACGTATTTATTTATTTATCTGCCCAATTAAATGCAATAACTATTGAATGCAATGGATGTCTATTGTTCCTTTAGAATCCCTTCCAAAATGACGCGTTAAACTAACTTTGAATACCTACAGTTAGACTGGAACCCGCCAGGACTTGAAGTCAGTTGGTTGACAATTTCATATTTGCTCAAAAAATTCTCAAGAGAAGGTACGATGTTAAATTGCAAGTTACAGTGATCGTCCAAACGTCCAGTATTATATTGAAGTGTTCTTGCAGCAGACATATAGGTGTTCATTTTTGGTTGTCTATTGCATAGCATGATATTCTTTTTCCTAAAAAGTAGTGAGAAATTATTTGTTGCTGGTTTATCTGAAAAAAAAAATGTTTTTTTGAAATTGATCTTGCATCAATATAGTTCTTTAGCGGGAAACATTATTAATACTGGTTGCACAATACTAGCCACAGAACTTCAAAATTAACAGCACAATTGAATACCTGATTTTCAAACATCATCTAACAAACCTTAGTCATGTAATGTTTAAATATATATGTATTATGCAAGCAGGCAATACTAAAACAGTTTTGTATTTGGACAGTTGAAAGTTTGTGACTACGCAGAGTTAACAGACAGTAGAATTAAGAAAACCGAGAGGGGAGGGTAAGAATAATCTAGACGAGCATATAAGTGTGGAAGCACCAGACTACAACCAAGGTGAATTATGTTGAAAGCACCATGAAACGGAATCAGTTTTGTAAGTGAGACGAGTGCCGAATTCGCAAGGTTTCTGGGGAGAAGGGGATGGAAGCTGGCTATGAAGCGAACAATTTAACAAAAGTATGAAAATAAATGCAGTTATTGTTGCATGTTTTTTGACTAGCTGGCCATACTTTTGTTAACCCTTTGAAAAACAGTTCGAACACTGTGTTTTTTACTTCGACGTGTCACACGAATTAATGGAATTGTGTTTTGCTCAAGGACAAATCAAGTTAGCCACATCTCCTCAATACCAAGTTTGTTCAATTATGATTTGACAAAATCAAAGTGAAAGTGTGGGTGGTTTGCAGGTTAGAAGGTCAGATTACCGATTTTACATACTAGTTACGCACAGAGCTAACCTCTAAAGAGGTCTTTCCACATGAAATCACCAGCTTTTCAACTTCGATGAAAACGGTGGGTTGGGGGTCGGTCAGAGGCGAGCATGAACTCTTGAAGTTTCTTGGGAAATCTCTGGCATTGTTTGGCATTATAACGTCATCGATAAAGACGTTTGGTCCATAGAGGTAATGTATTTCCTTAAATCATTTATGTTAATTAAAATGAATTTCATCACAATACTAATTTGTCTTACAGAAAAATGTTAAGTTAAGTTCGTTTTCACCCACAGCTGGGTATGGTCATACGCTCTGATCAGAGTCTCCTTCTTGGAATAACTAGGGGCCAGTTTTGGTACAAGTTCAACGCGATCGCAAGTAATAGGGTGTGTTGCTTTGGCTGTGTGTTTGTCGAAACGGCGTCACTAGATTTAATCAAACGTAAGCGCAGCTCAAATAAAAATCGGTAAAGGACTGGTTGATACGAGGCACGCGTTGCATGTTGGCAGTAAAAAAAATATTTACTTATCTTGTTTGCTCTGATTAACAAGGGTACTTGCAAGGGTCCCCTTTCCAGTTAATTCTATTGTCTGTTAAGTCTGAAGCATGAGTAAGACACTAGCTCGCATATGATGAATGGCCTTTTTGCATATGGTTACGTCACACAGAACACAACTAAATGCCACAAAACAAAACGTCAAACAACATTAGCAACAATAACATTTTGCCTACAGCTATAACTTTATGTATATATTAGTTTGGTTATTAGCAACTTTCAGCAGTCGGATTTGCAAAATTTTTAAAAGCCACAAATAAAAACGTTTCCTTTAAAATGCACATCAAATCTCCTCTCTCACTACACATTAAATTTGAGGTTTTTTTATACAGGTAAAAAATATGTAACCTACGTGGAGTATTACTTGAAATGCAAGTCTCATGTTACAAATGTTTCTGGCTGTTCCCGTCATTACACCGTGAAAAAAATGAGTATGTTTGTCGCTACTACGGCAGGGGTGACCATCGTCAAACAACCATTGAGTCGGGATATTTGATCTACGTGTGCAACTAGGCATAGAACAAAACATGCTTCAATACAACACCTTGTACATGAGTACTGGATTACAAAAAAAATCTTTTGCAACAGCATAAAAGTTTTTTGTTCTAAAGCCAATCGTGTTAAGTTTCATACAGAATTAAATTGAAGACGTTCCCTTGCTGACTTATTTTTTTGTGTTCAATTGAAGCCAACAGTTTTTCAATACAGTGCTTTTTATAGTTGCACAAGAGTTTAAAACAATTCAAATACATACACCAAGTGTTGTATATAAAGCTACCAATGTTAGTTAATTCTTACCACTGCACTCGTGCGTTTTTAATCATCTGACGTACTTTATTAGTTGGGCTCATGTTAACAACACGGAAATGGCGCTGGAAATAAATATATCGAACCACAACTTCGTTTGATACGTCAGTCTAAATTGAATAAAAATAAAGATTTGAGTATTACACATCACTACTAGTTATTAGAGGGCACAGCATAAATTAAAAAATAATTCTCGTTTTAACGCAAGCATTTTTTTCTATATCTTATGGCATGTGAGCTCAAATTCCAGTGACACGTGCACAGGGCTTTCAGCAACGGATGAAGAGGTATTCTAGCTGCTTGTTAACTCCCGAATTTGCATTGTTACTACAAACTACACACACGAACCGTTAAAAAAACACTGAATATATACCTAAAAAGGTGGAGGGGTTGCGTTAGTGTTGCAGGTTAGTGGTTGGAATGAGGTAGCCATGAGGCATGGTCATTTTTTACGAGAGTCGCTATGCAACGCGTCCTACTTTCAGACTCTTAAAGAAGTGCAAAGAGTTCACAAAGCGAAACTCAAGATGCGACATACTTTTGTAATGCATTGTTGATCGAGTGTGTCGGAGTTTTGGAACAGGACATGGGATATGTTGCGTGCGTTAGTGTGATGCTTGTTAATAATCCTTTGATACCTATAATGTAGCGTTTTAGCGTGATAATATCAAGGTGATACAAATTTAAAGAGTCCCGATTGCGATTTCGTAGCCTGCTGGATTTTTGCAATGTGATCCCATGCTGGTTTGAAACCAACTGGATGTGATGGAATGCACCCTTTACAACTTGACTGAAGCCCTAGATGGAAATTAAAGTAAAATTCAATTTGACGACATTTTTGGAGAGGCTAAATGGTTCATTAACACCATGCATATATATATATGAATTTGCACCATTCAGACACCTTGTGATGTCGTGAACGAGAAACAACAGGTGATAAGTTTAATGATAAAAACTCTTCCACCTACGAGTATGCCCAACAAAGTACACTTTTAAAAATTGATGCACTATGCCAAAATATCCGGAGTCTAAAATGGTGAGCTAATGCACTGAATTCACGTGGTGTTCACATGGTGAGCTAAAGCACTGAAAAAAAACTTAAATCACACGATATTAAGTGCCATGTTTCCTTTCTAAAACCCCATGTTCTGAAGTTACAATGTTGAATTGTGGTTTGACATAAATATCGAGTTATTTGTCCGTGATTGCAATTTGGATAAAATGGAAATCATGTGGAGTTCTAGTGTTGTATGTGCACGGGTATTGCTTTGCAAACCAGTTACTTAATCTATACACTGCGCTTCCACAGTGTTGATTATTTGTGGGTCTTAAATTGTCTAAAAAATACATTTGTTATTAAAGTTACTATGTTAAATAAGAAGTGCAGAAGGAAGGAATGGTTGACCTCACACGATGTAACCCCTCCGTCCTTGCTTCAAACGTTTGGTTCTTCTGGAAGTTTCAGCGACCGGAAGATTTAGCTCACGGAAGTGGTTATCACCAGAAGGTTCGTCGTCTGACACTGAAACGGTGACATACTTCTGGAGAAGGCGACGATTGGCTGACGAGACGGTGTGCACCATTCGCCTGTTGAAGGAAGGAGGTGACTGAGGAGTATTTTCGCCAACATCAGGCTCACTGGACGATGACATGGAGGATGGCGGAGACGACCCGTTTTGGCTTGCTGCGCTCGGTTCTGCTGACCCGTTTTCACTTGAATTAGGAGGCGATTCTCCATTTTCGTTTGCTGCGCTCGGTGAAAGTTTTCCGTTGTGGATGCCAGCTTCCTGGGAGCTGACATGGAGCTGCAACAAAGCTTTGGCTTCTTTTTCGGTAATGACTGGGTGCGATTGCCTGAGATGTTCTTGAAGTTCTTCGTTGTTGTTGTGTTCGGAGAAGCAAATCCCGCAGAAGAGTCGGGGTTCGTAAGTAATTGGTAGCTGCACAATTGCGGATAGGGCGGCCATAGTGGATTTATCCATGGAACTCAGAAGTTGACGACTATCCAGTTTGATAGATTTGGATATGCCATTGTTGTTTGTGGCGTGGTTGTTGTTGTTGTTATTGTTGTTGTTGATAGCATTGTGGTTGTTATTGTTATTACTGTTTTCAAGCATAGTCTTCATTTCCATTGATAATGTTATTGGGCGCAGTGGTGGGACTTCGGGAATGGATGCTTTGTCCATGTCCATTTCCATGTACCTCTTTGGTGGACGTCCTCGGCGATTGGACCGTGGTGGCTTATGGCTCCACATGTGACCATTTAGTTGACTGATCGTCTCAAAGCGCTGAGAACATTTTCCACAGCCATATAGCTTAACACAAGGGAGGCTTGACATGTGTGTGCGATATTCGGGTTGTGTGCGGAATGCCTTGTGACAGTGGTAACACGTGAATGCAATTGCTTCAGCCTTATGAGATTCGATGTGCACCTCTAACTGTGCTTTTAGGCTGAAGCCTGTCTTACAGATGGAACACTTGAACGAATTGGCGTGTGTGGCTTCGAGGTGAAGGCGCAGGGCATCAGGCGTGATAAAGACTTGAGAGCACTGCATGCACGTGTGCTGCTCTTTTTCCTTATGTGTGCGACGGTGCATGGCGAGGTTGGACGCGTATGTGAAGCTGCGATCGCAATCAGGACATTTGAAGGCCGGCTCCGGCTCGTGACTGCGTTCGTGGACTTTGCGCGTCGACGCCGTCTTAAAGCGCTTACCACAGAACTTGCATGGGTAGGGTCGCTCGCCCGTGTGGGTGCGCATGTGCGACCTTAACAGGGACGGGAGGTGGAACGCAAACTGGCAGACAGGGCATACATAAGGCCGCTCATCAGAGTGGAACTTAAGATGAGTCTGCAGAGTGGTCGCGATTTTGAAGCTCTTGCCGCACAGCCCGCAGACGAAAGGTCGTTCGCTGTTGTGCGTCGGTAGATGGAGGTTGAGCTGGTTCTTCTGCGCGAAGGCCTTCGGACAATGCGGACATTGAAAGGGCCTCTCTCCCGTGTGTACACGGATATGATCACGCAGCTGATATTTGTTCTTGAAGCAGCGCTGACAGTGCGAACACGGGAATGGACGCTCGCCGGTGTGCATGCCCAAATGACTTTTCAGGACGCGCAGATCGGAGAATACTTTGCTGCAATACATGCACGTGTACGATTCCATTCCCGTGTGAATCTCTATTCCATTGATACGATGCAGCAAGTCCAGTTTTTGTCGCACGGCCAATGAGACGGCCGTCTGCACGCGAACCTCTTCCTTCATTTTGGAATCATTCACAGCCATGACTTTGTTATTTCTTTGGCCACCACTGCCCCATTAACTTGAACTCTTCTTGTCCGCCACAGTTGTATTTCTGGAAATACAAAAACATGGTATCAGTTAAATTGCTCTATGATGACAATATGCGAAGGTTTATGCATTTTGTGTCACCATGTTTTTGTGTTGTGTGGTTGGCTTTTGTTGAAATTCAGCTGAAGTTGCAGTACATTTTAGAGCTGTAAACAGTTTTACACGTCAGGCATGATCTCTTTCATAAATGATGATAATGATAGGAATCAAGATGGAAGGGGAAGGGAGAAGTTATCTAGAGAAATGTTTTTGTCTGGAAATCCAAAGTCTATAATCCAATAGTCTGTGCTATGGTTCTGCGAATTTTAACTTAACTCCATAATTAGACTTCCTGGTTAGGGACATAGCGAGTATGCGGTAATTATTTGGTATTCGATCTATTCGGCCAAAAATTCAAGAATTTAATATTCGGCCGAATATTGATTTTGGCCGAATAACGATATTCCGGATTCGGTCGAATACATATTTAACCGAATAACGATATTCGGTATTTGGCTGAGTACTGATTTTAGCCGAATAATAATATTTGATATTCGGCTGAATAGAGATTTGTTGGTATTTGGCCGAATAATGTTTTGGTATAAATTTACGCTATTTTGGTGAATGTTTAGCTAAGCATTTAGTTTTTGGTTTGTGAGGAATTGTCTTCTAACATTCCTGAGAGACGGAAAGATTATGGGCGATTGCCTTTCTTCTCGGCCTAATACAAAACTGTAAATTTTATGAGGGGGAGGGTATATTTGTCAAAGGCTAAAATGTCTGTTGCATACCTTTACTTCCGCTTCGTCATGTTTTTCCATCAGGAAACCTGGTCAACTAATGTGTCTACCGTTAATTAGTATGGTCACACATTTAATGAATATCGTATGTTTAATTTACTGGTATTCGATAGGTCACTTGGTCACGTATTCGGCCGAATAATTCGGTATTAAGCGTAGTCGGCCATTATTCGGCACATGACCGAATAATTTGGTATTTGGCCGAATACGTCATTGTTCAGTGTTGAATATTTGGTATTATTATCACGTTAGCAGGAAAATTGATCCAAGTAAACTAACTGCCAAAGTACAACTGATCCTGCTGAAGCAGCTAATATCAATGCCTTCTCTCTACAATGTACCGTAAATCCCCGAGTTTACAGCTCACTGGGCATTTACACTATTTTGCGGCTCTTTGTGGGGAGAGTGCTAACACGGCTCATAAAAAAATGGAAAAAACTTAGGAAATAAAACTCCACTTGTACTCAAGGAAGACACAAGATCAGTGCAAGATCAAGGTTAGTGCAAGGTTGACTTTACGAATGGAACACATGGGAAAAGGAAGCAGCATTAACACGGGCCTAGGCCAAATTGCGTAATTTTAAAACTATGGACATGGGCATTATTCATTGGATGTTAAATCTCTGATTTTTGGTAATACAAGCATATTCAGTGTTTAAAGCAACATACCGCCTGCCTTATAACCTTTCACCTGCCTTATAACAGCTACGCGCCGATCGCATCCACGCGCATTTATCATCGTCAAGGTCAACTGAGACAGTAGCTTTGTTCCTCGCAGCGAAAAACGAAGCTACTGTCACAGTTGGCATTGCACCTAATAGACAAGCCAGCGTGAACGCAGTGATTGTGTCATCAAAAACCGGAGTGATTCTTGTATTTTAAAATCACAATTTATAATTTTCTAGACTAGTGTCTTATAATTTTGCTTCGGCGATCTATTGGAATAATTAATTTTAATTTTTACTGCATTAGTCTTTTAGAATTTTGATCTCGTAGTAATTACTAACAAACGATTAAAATTAGTACTGCGGACACACAGATAAAACTTCAAGGTCATTGTAGGCGTGCAAAGCATCATGTTCCCCAATATTCAAGAGAAAATCTCCTAGACGCCACATTTTAAAACGAATTTTTAGCAAGGGAAAGACTAACGGTAAGTAAATGGACCTTTGGGCCCGTACTTGATGTGGAGGATCGAGAAAAATGGTGCTGGGAGGCATATCCCTTTAATATTGGGAATATTGAGCATGATTTGCTCTTTTTATTAACTCTGATCACATGCGTAGCCTGTGGTTGTAACACACCTTAGTAATAATCTCTCCCACCCCCCTCTTTTCTATAATCTCCCATTGTTTTTTCTTTTTTACTTTTTTTTTGTCGAACTTGGGTCACTGAATTACTTTTGCAGATTTACTTTCTGAATTACTTTCACCGAATTACTTTGCGGGGCTTAATTAGCATTGATATGCCCTTCTTTGACCTCGTACAACATCGCCATGTAACACGGGGTCACCCATGGAGGGTCACCCATGGAGGTTAGCAGTACAAGGATCCAGTATGTAGCAAAAATTTCCCCAATGGTTAAATTCTGCCATCTTTTAGGGAAGAAGAATGGAATTCCAGAAAAAGACACAAAGGGAATTAGAGGCAGATTTAGGAATTTATAGTGGGCGAGGGGAGAGGGCGGGAAGATGACCTTTTATTGAAGATCTTATATCAAAAGTGTGTCCCTTTCCTGAATGACAACAAATTGTCATACATGAGCAGGGAGGGGTCAGGGAAGGGGGTTCAGAAAATACACCATCAAAACGTGAAAAATGTAGAAACTTTTACTTAGTTTTGTGTAAAACGAATAAAGGTATTATAGGACAAAAGCTTTCTCATTTCAGAGCCACTACATGCACTAGTTTCACTTCTTTTTCCTTGAGTGACCTTGGAGACAATTTTGACCTAAAAAATAAAAAATAAAAATAAATAATTTTTGGGTGGAATTTGTTCAGAAATAGTGTTAAACAGTATGGAAGGCCAAATGGGCTCGAGTAGGGTTAAAATAAATACGAATGCAAACCTATTTGTGTTGCCTCTTGGATTTAAATGTCAGACTGTCTGAGCGGGGAATTAAATCCAAAATATTTGAAACCAAATAACGAGGTCCCACTGCTGAGACTTATTGACACGGCCATATGGTTTCAAAGGTCGTGGGTGCAATAGGCCGTGTCAGTATGGTTGACGTCATCATTTGGTTTCAAAGGTCGTGGGCTCAATTCCCCACTC